>RJWT010017503.1:0-19307 GCA_004365215.1 Cuniculus paca | reverse complement strand
GGTTTCCTGCTTGCCATGGGCCTGCTTTGGCTGGTCTGTTCTGGCTTTTGTTCTGCAGGGTCTGCTTTTCCCGGGGTCTGGGGGAACGTGGGTGGAGGGGTGCTGCACCGAGGCTGTTTTCCCTTGAGGGGGCTCAGACGGCGTGCGTGTGGGGCCCAGCCTCCTGACCCTGGGCTCTCCTCTGCATCCATGGAGAGAGGCCTGGCCACGCGGGCTCCTGGCCACCCTGGCCTCTGAGGCCCCAAGCCTGGGCCCCCCTGCCACAACATCGCGGCAGTGCAGTCCTGCTCCAGGCCTCGCCCTGCACTGCAGGGGATGATTCTTGGTCCTTTGCTCTTCATTTTATAGATGTCAGGGTGACTGTTGAGCCTGGGGGTCCCTGCTGAGGGGACCCCGCCCCGCATTTTCTGGGGATCTAGAGGTGCGGCCTGGCCAGGCTTCACCACCCTGTGCAAGAAGAGCCTGGCCTGGTTTGTTTCTTTTTTTCCTTTCAACCAGACCATCCCGGAGAGGCTGAGGCCGGGCCGCAGTGCGGCTCATGGAGGGTTTGGCCGTGTGTGTACGCGGTAGGCCTCATTCTCTCCTTGGGGCAGACAGGGCCTCAGGGCGAAGCTGCAGCGGAGGCCCTGTGCGGTTCCCTGCAGGGGTCGGGGGTCGGCCTACCTGGTGGGCAGACCTCTGCTGCCCCCGGGTGTCCTCTGCATCAGGCTTAGCCCTTTCTCCGTTGCTGTAGCTCAGCACCTGAGCGGGGTGACCCACACAGAGCGGAGGCTTCGGCTCTCGGCCCTGGCCTGGGTGCCCAAGGCAGGCGCTGGCGTCTCTGTGGCTCTGTGAGGGCCTTGAGCGCCACCTTCATGGGGTCAGGCACCCGAAGGACAGTGTGTGAGCCAGAGCAGGCTGGCCTCCGTGCTCATGGTGTGGGTTCCCACAGGGGCTGCCCAGGCTCCTGCCTCACAGACACGTTAGCATGTGCTCACGTGTTTGGGGCTGGGCTGGCCCACTGCAGTGTCCCCTGCCTTCTCACTTTCTGCCCCTTCCACAGCGACGTGGCCACTCCTCGGTCGTCCTCTGTCACACACATCTGCTCCCTGTGGGCTCAAAGACCCGGAGGCCTCAGATGGAGGCTGAAGCGAAGTCCCAAGGGCTGCCCGGAGCGTGTCTGTGTGGCCCACACACCGTGGCCCAGCTCTCCTTGCTGTGCGAGGGCTCCCACCCCCCTTCTCCTCCTCCCAGGGAGCCAGCTCCATGTCCTTGCACGGTACCAGCTCAGCCCCACCATCCGCTTTGCCCTCCTATGTCCAGCTTTTCCGAGGAGCATCCTGGGTCTTGTCACCCCCAGACCTGGACCCTGCAGCAGCGCCACCCTCTCCCCTTTGCCCTGGCTCCCGCCAGAGCAGTGCCTTCCTCCTCCTCCTCTCTGCCTTCATGATGCCTCCTTGGGCAGGTTCTGTGACCCACAGCGACCGGGGGCCACCTTGGGGGCTCCGCTCTCCAGAGCCCAGGCCCCTGGGGGCAGACTTCTTGCTCTTCTTCACAGCACGCTTGTTGAATGTGTGTCAGGTCAGGATGCATGAGCAGCCCCCTCCTGCTGTCGGCTTTGGGGACAAAGCGTTTCCAGCCTACTCCGTGCCCAGCAGCCACAGAGCACGCTGTCCTCAGCCTGTGTGTGCCCCGGGCAGCAGCTCTTGTGATCTGAGCTCACCTAGGGTGCAGAGGGCCAGACCTCTGTGCTGCCTTCCGTCTGACAGGCGCCGAGAGGTTGTGCGGTCACACTGGCTCCGGTCCCATTCATTGTGCCCGTGTCCGACACTGTTCACTAGGGTAGTTTCCACTCAGTACCTTTGTGTGCACCTGCTGTGTGGGCTGCTGGGGTTCGTGAGGTCCCTGCCAGGAAGCACGCAGCTCTGTTCCTTCCTTGCACATGCGTGGTGCCCTGTGAGAACAGGCAGCGGGTTATTCTCCAGCCTCCCATTGTGGTCAAAGATGCTGCCCTTTGCTGTGTTTCTCCATGAGATCCCAGCTGTGTCTAGGTGTGCTGCGGCTGGGCTGTGCGGTCAGCAGCTCACCACATTTCAGAGAGGCCACACCTGCCCACTGCCCAGGGTGACGGGAAAGTTTCTGCAGGTGGGTGGCAGCCACTTGGGAGTCCGAGGCAGGGAGTCTGTTGAGCCCATGAGTTTAAGGTCGGCTTGGGGGAAGGAGTGAGACCTGTCCCACTTTTGCTGTGATCTGAGTCTGGTTTTAAAGCATGCCTTCCTGCTGTTAAGAATATGTTGTCCTTACTGTAACTTGCTTGTTTTGTTACCCATTTTTCTTTGGCGTTTTTTCAGACATTTTAATTTTTATCCCGTGCTGGGTGCCTTCTCTGGGGGACAGTGCACCTGGACCCCAGGGTGCCTTGGTGCCTGTGCCTTCTGCCCTGGCACCTCCTGTGCGTTGGGAAACCCTTCCTCGGCTTGTATGAGCACATCACCCTTCTTTACCTCCTCACACGGAGGTCTTCAGTCTTCTGTGGTTTCGATAGAAGTCGGAGTCTGGCTCTGCATTTTCCTGTGTGACTGGCCGGCTGCCACCACGGTCCTCACTGATGGCACAGCCGCTTTGACCAGTGGTTTCTTGGTTACTTTTCTCTCATTGCTGAGACAAAATACCTAACACCCAAAATGAAGGAAGGAAAGGCTTATTTAGCCTACAGCTTGTAGAGGCTTCAGTCCGTACTCATTGGCTCCAAGGCAGGGCAGTGTGGCTGAGGGACAGCCGTTCATGGCAGCTGCAAGTGATTAGAGTGAAAGGACCAGAAAGGAGAAAGCACACCGCCTTCCCACCCTTATATAGTATGAGGGCTCCGCCCATGGGCGGGGGCAGCACTCGCCACCAATCCCAGCGCTAGACAACAAACCAATCACAGATGCTAGGCTCAGCCATCTCCATGACTGCCTGAGGTTTGGGGGGCCACCCAGTCACAAACCGTAACCAGCGGTCCTAGGGCCGTGCTTGTAGGGCTGCTTCTGGGGTCCCCTCTGTCACACACACAGCTTCCTGTCACTGCTGCATTCCTTCCAGGCTTGTCCCTCTCATCTGCAAGAATGTGTTCCAGGACCTGAATGAGTCCCCAAAACCGCAGATAGTGCCCAACACTAGCTACACTGTTTCTCCCTAAACTTAACTAAGATGAAGTTTAACTTATAAATTAGTTGCAGTAAGAGATTAACAACAACTACTAATAAAATAGAGCTGTTACAACAATATAGTATAATGAAACTTACCAAAACTTAGAATTTTTCCTTCGTACTTTTGGACCTCGGTGCCTCCCAGGGAGCCAAGTCCATATGCTGCCATCCCTGTCGCTGTTACTGCCGCGCCTTTTGTGGCTGCCACACGTCCTGCTCTGTTAAGCTTTGAGAGCGGGAAGGCTGAGAGGTGTCTGCTGCCTCCTAGCAGTGCCACGGCTGGACACCTGCCCCTGGGGGACGTTCCAGGTGCTGACCTAGCACTGTGGGTATCGGAACTGCTGCAGGGTCCGAGGGGCAGCTGGCTGTGGCCTTGTTTCCTTCAGACTTGTTACTGGAACCCTTAGTGTCCTATCCTTTGTGGTACGTTTTTAGAAGTGATTTGTCAGATTCCACAAAAGGACTCAAATGCCATTTGAAATTACACTGAGTTTTTTGATTAATTTGGGAGAAAAAAATCAGCATTTTTGAGGTAATTGAGATTTCTTTTTTAGTGAACCAGTCATAATTTTTCGTTTAGCTAGATTTGTTACAATGTTTTTGGTAAAAATTCAAAATTTTCTTCATAAAAGTTATGTGTACCTTTTGTGACAGTAGTTATAGGTACCGTATAGCTGAGGCCATTGTTTTAAGTGGTACCTTCACGTGTCTTGCAGTTCTCCACCCCCAATGGCTGGCGATGTAGTTGATCTTCTGCAGCCTCACTGAACCTTCCTGCTGACTCAAGTAGTTTGTGAAGGGATCTTGCTTTCTGTGTTGATGGGCAGACAGCCAGCAAATGACAGTTGGGTCTCTCCCTCCCCACTCGTCCTATATCGTTGGCCGTTTTTCCCATCTGACCAGTCTGGCTGTAATAAGCTGATAGCCGAGGTTTATTCTCTGATTTAAAGGAAAGGTTTCTTCTAAAGCAGTGCTGAGGGTAGTATCTGTAGTATGTAGCTACAGGGAGTTTAAAATTAGTTTTCTTTTGTGCTAGTATTTTTTTTTTTGCTTGCTCAGAATCTTATCATAAATGAGTCTTGAAAATTACTGAATTCTTTCTGAGTATCCACTGAGGCCCTCGGATTTTTCTGCTTTACCCACGCACGTGGAGGAAGCATGAAACAGATGCCCTAATGCTAAGCTACACTGATGTCCTGGTGTATTCAGTCTCTGCATTTTCCTTATTTATTGCTGGCTTTTCTTGCTGACCTTTTTGGACTTTTATGTCTGTGCTCATCAGTAAAACTGATCTGTAATCTTCGTCTCTTGAATTTTCCTTGTGTAATTTGTGACTAGAGTTCCGTTAATCTCCATGAATGAGTCATGAGTGCATTCTTTCTGTTGCGTTCTTCCTTGTGCTCTTCAGGAGTTTGTGTGGGATTAGAATTATTATTCTTAAATGTATGCTAGGATTCGCCTACAAAGAGTGTTGGAATCTGCTGCCTACAGTGGACCCTCAAGTTACAACTAGCCTCACATACAAATGACTTGGGTTATGACCGGAATTTTAGGTTTAATTTATGACCAGAGTCTTGAGTTATGGCCCGAATGCCAGCCGCTTGTGGGGTTGAAGCAATGCCAGAAAAGCATCTGTAGGTAAGCCTACTCGAGTGTCAGTCTGAGCCCAGATGCACATTTGTGGACACGATTTCATCAGTGATTTCGCTGTGATTGCTGCTGTCAAGATAGCCCCCCCAAAAAACTAGAAAAGCCAAGGAAGAAGGAAAGATAAAGCAATCACAATCGAAAAGAACAGTGTTAAAGAAAAGACAGAAACAGACAACCTTCGGTCAGGTTTTAGTTCTGAGAAGGTTGTGGCCTAGTGAGCCCAGAGCAGGTCCCAGTGGGCTACAGACTCTTCCCGAGGAGAGAAAGGATACCAGAGAGCCAGATTCCTGAATTTCCTGTGGAAAGGGGCTTTCCTTCCAAACAGTAACTCCCTTCCATTTCCTCCTCCCTTCCTGGAAGCTGAAGATGTCACCTTGAGTGGTGAGTACAGTATGAAATCATTGTTTCTAGTAAACCAGGCACATTTTATAACTTTTTGGTGAATACACCAGGAAAATCATTGGTGTTTCTGGTAAATTATGCACATTATGCAGTCCTTTTTACTATGGAAGGGTTAGTTAAGGAGTGCTTTGGTAGTTCAGAATGCATTATGGGAATTTCCATTATTTATTATGGGAAAAATAGTCTTGACTTAACCAACTTGAGTTACAACCAGCCCTTGGGAATGAATTGAGTTTGTAAGTCAAGGGGTCCACTGTATTTTGTGGGTCCATTTTTAATTTAATTTTTTTTTTCTAATGCTGTAGGATAGTTTCTGCTGATTGGTTTTTCCCTCTGGTTATGGGTCACATTATCCTGGTTCTTGGCAAGTCTGGTAATTTCGATTGGATGCTGGTAAGGTTTTTATCCTGTCGAGTGTCAGAATTATTTATGCTTCCATTAGAGCATGTTGGCCTGTTCTGCTGCTGGTTGGCTTCCTGGAGGACCACTTTACTCAGGCAGGGCCTGTCTGCAACTTTGCAGGTGTTAATCTGCAGGAGGCTTCCTCCAGGGGCAGTGAAGTTGCTCAGCTGAGACGGGGCTGCTCCTGGCCTCGCTGACTCAAAGGTGGACTCTTTTTCTTGGCTGGTTGCATCCCAAGCTCTTCCTTGCTGTGTGTGAGTGTGGGGAATTGTCAGCTTCCAGTAACCCAGGCTTTCTGTGTCTGGGTCACACAGGCATGGAGAGCACCAGGCAAGGCTCAGGGTCCCACGTGCAAATTTCTAGAGTTGTACTGAGCAGCTTCTTCCTTTCCAGACCCCAACTTTCACCTGCCTCAACCTATCCAGAACATGGCTTCCTCCTGCTCACTTGGCGCTGCCTCCCTGTGGCACAGGATGGGGGCTGCTCCAGGCAGATGTGGGTTTCGCAGGGCTCCCGTTGGGTCTCTGGGCCTCGGTCCTGCACAGCTGGTGTGCAGCGTCTGCAGCTTTCTCCACACTTGCTGTCCCGATTGTGATTTGCTCCTTGCGGAGAGGAGTTAAGTCTGCCATCCTGGCTGTAAGCAACAGCCTCTTTTGTTTTGCTAGTTATATTCCATTGCCATTTATATATTTCCATCGGGTTTCTTCTTTGGTATATTAGTTGCTTGGAAGTTTAATTTTTAAATTTATAAATATATAGGTTAGTTATTGTCTTGGTTACTTTTCCTTTGTTGCTGAGACAAAATACCTGACACCCAAAATGAAGGAAGGAAAGGTTTATTTAGCTCACAGTTCGTGGAGGTTTCAGTCCATACTCAGCTGGCTTCAAGGGAGGGTGGTGTGGCTGAGGGCAGCCGTTCATGGCGGCAGCAGACAGCAAAAGCAACAACAGCCAGGAGTGAGGAGCACCAGTGGAAAACTTCCTGCCCCTTGTATTGTATACAGGCCACACTCACTTGGGTGCCGCACTCAGACCCGTAATCCCAGCACCGGATTGTTACTCACGCACAAACCCTAGAAGCCTGCCCCCGTGACGCATGAGGCTTTGGAGGGGACATGCAGACACAAACCGTATCAGTTCACAAACCGTATCAGTTCACAAACCGTAACAGTTATTTTTTTTCAGTTAAGCTTTACTTGTTTTCCAATTGCATGATCCATTTGATACAGAGTTTTGAAAATTATTGGTATTTGCTTTATGGCCTAGTCCATAAATGCTCCAACAGTGTTGGGAAGAATGTTTCTCTAGTTTCCTGGACAAGAATCCATGTATGTCTGGTAGTTCATGATTAGGATGCTGGTTGCACTTTTATATTCTCTTTAATTATATGCCTGCTGGATTCATCCATTGGTGAGCTGTGTATTAAAATCCCTGTCATGATAAATTACTGAATTCCCCTTTACATGGCGCTGAACTTTGGTTTTGTATTTTCGTCCTCTTGGCCATCTGGGATAGTTTTGCTTATTTTTTTTCTGACATATTACCTAGTTCATTAATTCTGTATTTTAAACTTTAAATAATTCTATTTTAGTTTCTAAAAGTCATGCATGGTTCTTTTTTACGTTTCACCCCATTATTTTCCACTCCCACTTGTGTCTGGAAACATTTAAGCTTACTTATTTTATATCATTCCTTTTTCGTGGTGCTTGGGACTGAACCAGGGTCCCCAGCCCAATGTCCTGATTTTATAATCTGCATCTGGTAATTTCAGCCCTGAAGTCCTGGAAGATGTAACTCTTTTCTCCTCCCTTCTGTTCCCCTCCCTTCCCCCCTTTCTTTGTGGCTCTGGCTCCTGGTGAGTTGCTTCTCCATTGCTTGATAATCCTTAACTGTGGGCTCACCTTAGGTGGGGCTTCATCCATGGGACACCCGGGGCCCAGGGAAGATGAAATCCTTTCTTGCAAGAAGGATGGTGTTTGCTCTTGCCGAGTGCTTCGGGTGCTGGTGTCTGAACTCTTGCTTGAGCTGATGTCTCCTGCTTGGATCATGTGGATCGTGTAGTAGTCTCGATCTGAAACCGAAATGGCTATGGCCGCAAATTCTCTGTGTCTGGGTCACACAGGCATGGACGAGTGCCAGGCAAGGCTACGGCACAGCTTTTCTGCCTTCGGGAACTGAGTGTCCTTCAGACCAATTCGCTGTGCCCCTTGAGGGCACGTGGGTTCCCCAGCCTTCCATCCCACTGAGCCTGTGGCTCGGGCAGACACAGCTCTTTTGGGTGACACGCCCGTCACCCGTGTTTGATGCTGAGCCTCCGCCCACACAGGTGACCCTGAGCGCCTGCTGTTGCCCCCTCGCTGGCTGCCACTGCACCTGCAGCTCCTCTTTCCTCATCTTCTTCCTTCTGAGGTTTCAGTGCCAAGAGTGGGGGCTCCTAGTCTTCTTCTCTCTGTTGGGAGACATTAATTTCAATGAGAAAACTTATTTTTGTCTTCATATACCTTAGTGTTTGTCAACTAAAATGAGTTCATCTTACTTATTTTATCGGAATCATTTAGTAATAGCATTAAAATAATTCTTTTTGGGTTAATAGGAATACAGTATGGAAGAATCAGACAGTTTATGAATGCTATTTAGGAAATGGGCAGGTTTTTCTCCCAAGCCTCATGTTTCAACTCTCCTAGCTGTTTTTTTTTTAATGTAGCTATTATCAGCTGTGTGCCTAATCTCGAATTCTTGTCTTAGACATGACATAAATAGAATTCTAAAGTCTTTATTTTTTCATTGTCATGTTTGTGAGATCCATCCATTTGCCTGTTTCCCTTCTGAAATGCCACTAAAATAAAAGTGAAGGCAGACAAGCTAAGGAGCTCACCCTTCTGCAAGGGCAAGAGGATAGGAGAGGATACACAACCGTGTTTGGAAACTGAAAAGTGGGATTGGTGTGATGAGTGAGTAGCTCATAGAGCTGAACTCTGGGTCCTTCTGAAGGTCACCCTGCAGGACCCCTGCCCACAACCTCTGAGGGACGCTGGGATCTGACTCACCTGGAAGTGGTGTGAGCCCCGCCCCCCGTACAGTTGGAGTATTTTGTAGGCAGTTTTTTAAAAAATTGAAATCATATTGAGTGTCTTTTCCACCCACAAGGCAACAAAAGTAGGAGTCAGTAAAAGTATTTTGGAAGTCATATAAGCACATGACAAACAACATACTTAGGAACAACCCATGGACCAAGAAATCAAAGAGGACAATGAAAATGGAGACACAGCTTACCCAAACTTAGGGAAACATTGAGAACAGTACCGAGAGCAGGGCTGATGCAGTCAACACCTATGTCAGAAAAATGGAAAGATCTCAAATAGCCTACCACTGCACTTCAAGGATCAGAGAAACAAGAGAAAACCAAACCCAAAAAGAGAAGGAAAGAAAAATAAGACTCAAGTAACGTTATAGCTGACACTACAGGAACACAACAAATGATCAGTTATACCCCAAGGCATTTGATAACGTAGGGGACATTCCTGGACAGATACACCTCACAGATTGAATCGTGAAGAAATAGTAAACCTTGATAGACTGATAACAAATACCAAGACTGAATCAGTAATAAAAAGTCTCCCCTCAAAGAAAAGCCCAGGAGCAGATGGCTTCACTGCTGACTTCTACCAAATATTTAAAGAAGTAAAGCCAAGTCTCCTTAAATTATTCCAAAAAATAGAAGAGGAAGAAATTTTCCAAACATATTCTTTGAGGTTAGCATTACCCTGATACCCCTGAAAGCAAGAAAGCAATCCCAATTATACCTACCAACTACCCCCCCAAAATCTCTGGGAATGATTTCACCAAAGAAGTGAAACACTGATGAAGGAATTTAAAGGGCATCCGTGTTCATTGATTGGAAGTGTTGGCGTTTGTTAAAATGTCTGGACCACCCATAGTGATCTATAGTTCAGTGAAATCACTATCCAGACAGCAGTGACCATCTTCACAGAACTAGAAAAAACAAATACTACAATTAAGATAAAAAATAACTCTGAAAAGCCAAAGCCATCTTGAAGAAAAAAACTGGGGAAGATTTGCACTTCCTGGCTGCAGTGTATCTTATGAAGCTGTTGCAGGTAGCGCCAGGCGCTGGTGTGTTTGGAGACACAGACCAGCAAGGCAGAATGCACAGCCCGAAAGTAAATCCATGCACTCTCCGGGCAACTGATGTTTGCCAAAGATGCTCGAAACAGACCCGGGGAAAGTGGTCTTTTCAGCAAGTATTGCTGGGGAAATTGGTTATCTCTGTGGACAAGAACAAAACAAGACCCTGTTCGCTCACCCTGTACAAAAATCAAAAGCGAAGCAGATTGAAGGCTTACGTAAGACCTGAAGCCGTGGAGCTGGAGGACGAGGCCATAGGGGCAGTGCTTCAGGACATGGGAATGGGTGGCAGTTTCGCTTGGAGAAGACTCCGAAAGCACCGAAAACAGAAGCGGAATTGGCAAATGGCCTCCCAGCAGCCTCAACAGCGCCCGCACAGCAGCAGAAGAGGCTGTCGCCAGTGAACAGAATGGGAAGAAAGCACATTCTACACCTGACGGGGTCGGTACAGAGGACATGAGGGACTCCAAGAGCTTAGTAGCAAAACACCAATGGCCCAATTGAAGACTGGGCAAAGGCCCTAAATAGACGTTTCTCGAAAGGAGGACGTGCACTGTCAACAGGCAACAAGAAACAAAGACGCCACAAGTGCTCAGCATCGCTGATGATCAGGGAGATGTGATTTAAGCTGCTGGGCGACCGCCTCATCCCGCTAAGCCTGGCTGGTGTCAGAAAGACCAAAGACAGCGAGTGCTGGCGAGGCTGCGAAGCGGAGAGGACCTCTGCGCACTGGTGGTAGGAATCCAGACCTCTGCAGCTGTTTTGGAAAACGGTCCTGCAGTGGTGGTGGACCTTGTAGCACTTTTGCTGTTAACAGCCTGCTGTAGCCGGGTGTGGTGGCTCACGCCTGTAATCCCAGCACTCGGGAGGCTGAGACAGGCAGATCGTTGGGAGTTCGAGACCAGCCTGGGCTACAAAGTGAGCTCAAGGCCAGCCTGAATAGCATAGTGAGACCCTGTCTCAAAAACAGGGCTGGGGATCTAGCTCAGCGGTCTAAGTGCCTGCCAGGCAAGTGCAAGGTTGTGAGTTCAATCCCCAGTGCCGCAAAAAAACAAAACAAAACAAAAAACAGCCTGCTGTGGCACACATGCCATCGTTTGCTGTCACTAGTACAGAGGTTCCTCAAAAATTAAAAAAAAAAACAAAAACCCACATAATTCTGCTACCTGTCCTGGGTCTGTACCCAAGGAAACGAGATCCATTTGTTGAAGAGACAGCTACTTTCCCATGTTCACTGCAGCGCTATTCACAATGACCAAGAAATCTCACCTAAGTGTCCAGCCGCTGACGAATAGATAAGGAAAATGCAGCACATGTACACAGTAGAATACTCTCCAGCCACAAAAAGAATGAAGTCTCGTTACAGTGAGTCGGGTACAGAGAGACAAACACTGCATGGCCTCACTCATCTGTGGAACCTAGACTGATCTCAGAAGCTGAGAGTAGAATGAAGGTTGCTAAGGACTGGGGTGAGGGGTGGAAACAACTGATGAATGGGTACTGAATTAGAGAGAGGCAAGAAGTTGTGCTGTGCTCTTTTCTAGGGGGAGTACAGCTAATAGTGTACATTTCAAAAAGCTAGAAGAGAAGGTTTTGAAAGTTTTTCCCATAAGTGATAAATGTTAGAAAAGATACAAGAGGTGACTGAAGAATGCAGTGAACTTTTAGGTTAAAAATTTATTATAGTAAAATATGCGTCGCTGTTAATCTTCAGAATCTTTCCCTTTCCTTGGAACACGCTCATCGCATCATTTTGCATCTTTCTGAAGTAGTTCTGGAGTCCTCTTTCACGAGGTGTCAGTGCCTCCTCAGGGTGGGTTTGACTGTGTCTGACCTGTGTTGTTTGCAGGCCTTCTTGAGTCTGGTGTGGTAATCCAGCAGCTTTAAGCAGTTCGTGTTGTTCTCTTTAAAACGCTGCTTCGGTCCATGCAGGCTGCTTTTAAAATGTCACAGGCTGGGAGCCTTTTAAAGGACAGATCAATTCCTCCCCGTTCTGGAGGCTGGAGGTCAGGCCCAGGCGGGCTCAGGGTCAGGACCACGGTGGCCCTTTCCTGCTGCGTCCTCATGCGGCGGGGACAGAAGGACCCTGGTCCCACGCACCTGACCTACTCACCTGCAGAGATCTTGTGGCCTAGTGCCATGGCTTTGGGATTGAAGATGTGGGAGGCAGGCAGACATTCACGCTGTCAAATCCCATCCCACTTCTCTCCGCTTCGGATCCCAGCTCTCTGCTCTTAGACCATCGCACTGCATCCCTTCTTTCTCTGACTCTGGCTTCTATAGTTTCTATTATTTTTTCCTCTGCTTATTTTTTGTTTTTGCAGCGCTAGGGGCTGAACCCAGGTCCTTGTGCGAGCTAAGCTACATGCCAACGCACTCGCCATTTAGGGTTTTCCATCACCTGTCCTCTCGTTCCTTAACGCTACCTCCAGCTCTGTCTGTCTCTTCAGGTCTCAGTCCTGTTGTCATGTGTTTTCCAGTTCTAGAATTTCCACTGGGTTCTCTTATAGCCCCTTACCCTTTGGCAAAGTTCCCGTGTTCCCATTTACTTTCTTGGTTCTTTGTTGTATCTTGAACGTAGTAGTCACGAGTATTTTGCAGTGAGTGTCTGGTTGCTCTCAGGGCTTGCAGATCCCGCCTGCTGTGTCAGGGTCTGTGCGTGTGTGGGGGTTTTCCTGGAGAACCCAGGCTCCTGCCTGGTTCCAAGCCCCTGACACTGTGGGGACCCCGTGGGCTTTCAGAGGTTTCTTTCTCGGCTTCTAGAATCCTGTCTCTTACACCTTATGTCCTTGCCTGGAGTCTGGCAGGTGTCTGAAGGGACAAGCTGGCCTTTCTCCTCTTAGTGCCTGCCTCTCATGCTGACTCTCCCAGCAATGGCCTTGGCCTGGGAGGACTGCAGATCCTGCCTGTGTGCCCGGAATGCAGAGCTGGGGGGGTGCTGAGGATGCTGTCCCCACCATGCAACCCAGCTCTGCTCTTGCTGCGGGTCCGCCTGCTCCAGGGGCTCTGACTCCCGCGGGCCAAGTTGGCCCTTCAGCCAGCTTGCCTGGCCCCACCCCCCGGCCCAAGATCCTTCCCTCTGCCAGCTTCCTGTTAGTGTCTCCTCCGTCCCAGAGCAGTGAACAGGGCCCCTGTGTTCCTGCAGTGCTCCTAAGGAGAGAGCTCTTGCCTTCTCTGCAGTGCGCAGCAGTCACTTGTCCTGCAGCAGCCCAGCCCAGCCCCCCAGCCCCCTTCACAGTGTGTGCGCGCACTTGCACGCATGTGTGTCTGGCTGTGGACGTACCCCAGCTCTGTGGAGTGGTTGTCAGTTCTGGGTGTTGGTGGACCTCCAGACGCTCTCCAGAGGGGATGTTAGCAGAGGGGAAGTCCTGTTGCAGGTCCAGGGGCTCTACAGAGTCCTAGGGGTGGGCGCTGATGGCAGGGTCTAGAGTCAAGGCCCCAAATCTGCATTGGCCCAGGCCAGGCCTGTACTGCGTTCCCCCTGCCTTGATCCTGGCTCAGGCGCTATGCCCTGGTCACAGAGGGGGCAGGGACCCTCAAAAGTACCCTGAGGGTGGCTGAAGCGGTGCAGAGCACCAGGCGGAAGGTCGCCTTTTCAGAGGTGGGACTCTGGACTCTGTGCAAGGGGCTTGAGAGCCCACCCTTTGCCTTTGCTCTGCTTGGATGCCCCTGGCGATGGGGAGCTCAGCACGCACTAGATCAGTTTTAGATAGCAGTAACGGGACGCCCCAAGAGTCCTGCTGCAGTTTGGATGGAATGAACACTTTGCTGGAGGTCTGGCCACTGCTGCACCTCACTCCCTCTGCCTGGAGCCTCATTCTTCAGACCCCAGGACCCTTGGGTGAAGCAGCTCCATTGCTCACCCAGCATCCGGCCTGAGAGACCCCCCCCAAGGGGCTACTGCTTTGTAGTTTAGGGGCAAGTTTTTGCAGCCTCCCCAGTCCTGGGACCCAGGAGGCGGATCGCCGGGTGGCCAGCCCAGGGTGGCCGGCCTCACCCTTCTAGCTCGCGTTTCTGTACACTGAGGCCAGGGTTGATGTCACACAGCTGGGGACGCAGGTCCCTGACCTGTGGCTCCCCCCAAGTACCCTGGTTCGCAGTTGCTGTGCTGGGTCATTGTTGCAGGGGGCTAGACTGTTCCAGCCACCGACAGCCATCCCCGGTCTGGGTCACAGAGGACTCCCTTCCTGAGAGTCAGCTCGGGTCAGAGGCGCACCGTGGCAAGGCCACTGTAACACCGGTCGCCTGCTAATTCTTGTGCCGGGCTCACTCGGCGCTTCTCCTCCTCCCTGGGCTCTGTGCTGTTGAAAGTCACCGCTTCTCACCGGCGGGTCCTGTCCTGAAGGGCTGGTCCCCGGTGCGTGCATGTCGTTGGGTTTAAAGGGAGCAGAAAGTCCCGTGCGTGGATCGGCCAGCAACCAGGGTCCCACTCAGCCTCTCTGGATGCTGCTTCTAATTCCAGGCTCCCTTTCTCCCAGGGTGTCTTCTGCCCCCGTTGGAGCTCCTGCCACTGCTGGGAGTGACCAGCCGAGGCCGCAGAGATGGCCGGGGCCTCGGTGAAGGTGGCGGTGCGTGTCCGCCCCTTCAACTCCCGGGAGATGAGCCGCGACTCCAAGTGCATCATCCAGATGTCGGGAAGCACCACCAGTGAGTGCCAGGGGCCCGGCTGGTGTCAGCTGCCCCCTCTACCCCTTGCCACTGGCCAGACCTGCAGCCCGGTGCAGGCCTGCAAGCCCTGAGCTCTCTGCGCCCACGTGCTGCATGAGTCCTGGCTGTCGTCACGGAGCACTTAGAACCACCTGCTTCCCCGAGTGCTGAGGGCCAGAAGGCAGAAGTCAGGCCCGCTGGCCGCACTGCCCATCAGGCCTCCTCTGCTATTGTCTGTGTGTGCATTTCCACACAGCCTCCCTGTGAGAGCCCTGCCTTCCACCTGAACCCAGTACACCTCGTGTTAACGACTGACCACATCTTTTGTTTCATTTTGTTTTTGTGGTACTAGAGATCAGACCTAGGGCCTTTGCACTGAGCTACTTCCCCAGCCTTCTTTTTAGTTTTTATTTTGAGACAGAATCTTGCTAAGTTGCCATTAGGCTTAAACTTGTGATCCTCCTGCCTCAGCCTCTGGGAGTGCCAGGATTACAAACGTGCCAGCACGCCTGGTTTGGCTACCTTTTTAAACACCTGTTTCCCGATCAAGCCACACTCCGAGTCCAGGAAGTGCAGTCTTGAGGAGATACTGTTTATCTCAGCACACGCAGCTCCTGCCCTAGCTTCCCCCATGCCCATTCTTCTCTGTGTTTCTCCTTGGGAGTGCCCTGGCCCTCTGACCTGCAGGAGGCCTGGCCCGGATGCGAGGAAAGGACCGGGAAGCAAGGATGGCAATGTCCAGTGGCCAAGAAGAATGCCCTCCCCTCCTCCTGAGCAGTAGGATTCGCTTGCCAGGGGTGGGAGAAAGGGGACCAGCTTCTGAGCCTCCCCCTCTCTGTCTGCCACTGGAGAAGGTCCTCACTGACTTGTAGCAGGCACACAGTAAGGTGGTTGGCTTGCCTCCCCACACCACCAGCCCTGCACAGCCCCCTAACCTGTGGGCCTTGGACTCGCAGAGGCTGCCTGGGGCAGGGCCTTCTGCTCTGCAGGGAGGGCTCCCCGGATGTCACCCATGCCTACTGAGGACCAGCATATGCGTGGGGGTGCCATGAGGCCCCTCGAGGCCCCACAGTCTTGTAACCTCGCTCTGCCTGAGAAGCTGCAGACCCTGCAGCTCCGAGCCAGCTGGGTTGCCGTGGCAGGTGCTCCTGCCTGCACCCAGGGCTGTCCTGGGCATCAGTAGTGGCTGCCTCGCCCTTTCCTCTCTGCATCCCATGTCCTTGCTTACAGAAGGGCAGACTGGAACTTCTGGAAGCCCCTGTTCAGCTCCGGGCCCTGGCTGGGGAAGGTCCCCAGCTATGCCAGAGAATCAGCCTGATGGTGGGGCCACTGTGCCCCCCACTTTCTTGCTGGCACCCTGGCTGGTGCCCTTGGTTTCCCTAGTTGCAGGATTCTCCTGGGGGCCATAGGCTCTGCTGCTGGTGAGGCCCTGTCCCAGCCTGCATGTGGACACATGTGTCTCCCCGAGTTCTTGCATGGGTCGGGGTACTCTGGTCTCTTATGTTTTCTGTTAACCTAAAGTCTTCATGAGGTCCCCACCCTCATGGCCTCTTACAGCCCTGTCACTCCGGAGGTCCCACCTCTATATACCACCTCCACAGCAGTCCTGGGGGACTTGGCTGTGTCCTCGAGGGCTCCGTTGCCAGGCAGCAGCTTCGTCCCCCTACTCTGTGTGCTGCTGGCTGCAGGGGACATTCAGACTCTGGGAACGCTGCTGAGTCAAGCTCATTTCCCACCAGTGCACAATGCCTGGCCCGCCCCCGGCCACCCTTCCCTCTGGGTGGCCGCCCCTCCCCCCGAGTGGCTGTCCTGTGCAGGCCTCCTTTGTGTGTCTTGCCCCAGAAGGGCCCCAGCTCTGAGCATGGCAGGACCAGGGCGGAAAGGGTGCAGCCTGTTGAGTGGCCTGATTTCCCGCCTCACTCCTGGAACTTCTGCTGGGGGCCCTGGTGAGGGAAGCACCCCAGAGGACCCCACCACAGCGCAACCACCGTCTGCCCATCCCAGTCCTTTGCAGGCCCCCTGAGGGTGGGAGGTGTAGGTGCAAAGCCAGACCTGGGGGACACTGGGTTCCTCCAGTTTCCTCTCTGGAGCTTGGGACCCCATCTGTAATGACGGAGGTGTTTCCAGTCACCTGCCTGAGCTTGGGTTGGGAAACGGACAGGCAGGTGCCAGGCCTGAGGGACCGTTGGGTGGGGAGCAGGGGAATTCCCTGTGGTCCTCTTGCAGTTTGAGCCTGCGAACCCTCCCTGCTCTGATTGGGGTCCACCTGTGGGAGCTGATTCCAGGAAGGAGTGACCCGGTCAGACCCAGCTGGAGAACAGTGCAGGGCTGTGCAGGCGCAGCCTGGTGATGGCCATGGGCATCCGTGGGCAGTAGACTCCACCACAGAGAGAGGGGCAGAGACTGCTTGCCCCCCGGAAGCATAGCTCTGGTCCCTCCAGCTTGGGGGTTGGGCTTGCCTGTAGCCAGAGACCTCTGAGGACCTGGCTTCTTGGGTGCAGTGCGGATGCCCGCTGGCTGGGTCCCCGGCCCAGGGCTAACTGCCTTGCCTGTGTCGCCTCCCTGCAGCCATTGTCAACCCCAAGCAGCCCAAAGAGACGCCCAAGAGCTTCAGCTTCGACTACTCCTACTGGTCGCACACCTCGGTGAGCCAGGGCTGGGCCAGGCAGGCTGGCAGCGTGGCCACCTGCCCCGCCCGATGGTGGCCCTCCCAAGTCCTCGGCCTCCCCAGCCACACAATTGCCCCTGAGCAGGGTGATACCTACCCTGTTTCCTGAGGATCGACTGCAGCTGACACATGCTGCTGGGGTCTCCACTTGCCCCACACCCCAAACTTAGAAAAGCCCACAGCTGAACCCAAGGGATTCACCTCCCACCCTGTGTCTGGTGCCCACCAACTCCTGCCCTGTCCACCTCTCTGGTGGTCCTTCTAATCACCCCCAGCACCACCCATCAAACTCCCATGACACCCCCATGTCTCCAAGCACCTGGCCCCCCACGTCGGGCTTCCATCTGATCTGACCCCCTAGGGTGACCCTGCCTGGGGCCACACTGCCCCCTGTCCTCAGGTCAGCATCCAGACACCATCCCCAGCTCTTGGGTCCCTGGCCCTTGGGCCCAGCCTCCTCTCCAGCCCCAGCTCTCATCATCCCTGCCACTGACACTCTGGCTGGCTTCATACTGGTCCCTCTCCTGGGATCCCCCCGCCCTGTCCCAGCTGCTCCCCATCCTTCACTTGTGATCCACAAGGCTCTCCCCAGGCAGGACTGGGGTGGGCAGGCTCCTCTCTCCGCTGTGCTGTGCGGCCAGCTGGGCCTTGAGCCCCCAGCCTGGGCTCCACAGCCATGGGGCCGGGGAGCCTCCTGCAGCCACACCTCTCCCGCTTGCAGCCTGAGGACATCAACTACGCCTCGCAGAAGCAGGTGTACCGGGACATCGGAGAGGAGATGCTGCAGCACGCCTTCGAGGGCTACAATGTGTGCATCTTTGCCTACGGGCAGACAGGCGCCGGCAAGTCCTACACCATGATGGGCAAGCAGGAGAAGGACCAGCAGGGCATCATTCCCCAGGCACGGGCGCAGCAGGGCGGGTGGGGCAGTGTGGCGGAGCCCTGGGGGCTGCAGGGGGCCAGGCCCTGCACAGAGTGGATCGTTTCTTTGGGGGGCTTTAGGGGCTGGGGCTGGAAGTCGAGTCGGGCTCAGGACGATCCAGCACTGAGTCATAGGCAGCTCCTGGGATGCTGCTGGGGTCCTGTCCTCCCCACCCCATCCAAGCCGCTCACTGCCCAGCACAGGGCCTGGGGAGAACATGGGTCTTCATGGGACAGTGCCGCAGCCCCCATGCAGATAAGGACAGGGCGACGGCAGATGACCCATACCACAGATCAGGTGCCGGTGGGACCAGGGTTAGCAGACCTGGTCCCTCCCCGCTGTAGGCGCCTTTGTGTGGCACCTGCACTGTGAAGGTCTGGTGGGCCTGGATGCCTGTGGTGCCACAGGAGCTCAGCTCCAGGAGGCCACCAGCCCTCACTTGCTGACCATGTGCCCCTGTCCCCACAGCTCTGTGAAGACCTCTTCTCTCGGATCAATGACACGACCAACGACAACATGTCCTACTCAGTGGAGGTAGGCCTGCTGTCCTGCTGTACCCCGTGAGGCTGATGGAGACTCCCCGGGCACAGGGTGACTGGGCTGGTGGGGGCTGAGCACATGTCCTGTACCTAGCACACCGGGGTGACCCCGGTGCTAGGATGTGGCCCAGAGGAGGGCCAGCAGGGGCCTGTGCGCTGACACCCACACTCATGTGGAGCCCACAGGCTGGGCCCTCAGCATCCCAGCCCCCTGCCATCTGTGTGCAACCTGGACATCCCTGACGCCCCCTTACCCCACAGGTCAGCTACATGGAGATCTACTGTGAGCGTGTCCGTGACCTCCTGAACCCCAAAAACAAGGGCAATCTGCGTGTGAGGGAGCACCCCTTGCTGGGGCCCTACGTGGAGGACCTCTCCAAGTTGGCTGTCACCTCCTACAATGACATCCAGGACCTCATGGACTCAGGGAACAAGGCCAGGTGTGTGGGGACCACTCAGCAGCCCTCCGGTCTTTGCTGGCCTGGTTCTTGGGGTCTGTGGGTCTCTTGATGGGCCTGGCAGTCTCCTCAGGAAGTGCAGGCATGAGGCCAGCGAGCGTACCACCCAGCGAGTCCTTGTGTCCTTTCATGGGTCACTGTCACCACTGTCAGAGCTGCTCCTCTGGGGGCCATGGCCTGAGGCTGTGGGGGCCAAGTGGGGTCAGCAGCAGCTGCCTCCTGTGAGGCCCCTCTCTGCCTCCAAGGGCAGTGGGTCTGCCAGGCCCAGGGACTAGGGAATGTGAGGGCCAGCACACTGGAATG
>RJWT010017502.1:0-19280 GCA_004365215.1 Cuniculus paca | reverse complement strand
TTTGCGGTGGAATCTGTGCCAGGTATGGGGTTGATCTTGGCCTCTGAATGTGGGGGATGGGACTGCTCTTCTGCGGCTGACGTTCTCCCTGTGCCCTTTGATATGGGCGGCCTCACCTGCCTGCTTCTGTTCTGCATGACTGTGTGCTGGTTCCCCTGACTTATCAACTGCTGGCTCCTCACTACTGCTTCAGACTTTTCCATGCTGTTGGTCCTTTCTAAGTGTCTTTTAGTTACTGTTTTTAATTCAAATCCTTCTTAGAGTAAGGGTATGTTTTATTTTAGTCCATTGTCTTAGGGCTTGTTTTTAGTCTAGCACAAAAACAGATAGATATGGTCTGTTTTGGTGACTGTCCCAAGGTCTGTTTGCAGAGTACGTGAATACATGAGTTGTTTGGTTTGGAGTTCTGTGTCAATTTTACAGGCTAGTTGACAGTTTTGGTCATTTTTAAACTAGGGGGCTAAACCCTTTACCCCTGGAGGTCATCTCCAGCCCTTTATTTTTTATTTTGAGACAAGTTCTCACTAAGTCACTTAACTGCTCAGTCTGGGCTCAAACTTGGAATCTTCCTGCTTCATCCTCCTAAAGTACTAGGATTATAGCCATGCACTACTACTCCTGGCTCTGTACCTATTTGATACTAAATTATTGATGTATATTTGGAGGTTTGCTTCTTCCTGCCAGTCAGTTTTTCCTTCATGTGTTTGAAGCTGTTTTATTTGATGCATGCATATTTAGTAGCTTTCCTTGTCAAATTGGGCTACTATAACGTGATTCCATTTTTTGACACAGGGTCTGATAACCTCCAACTTTTAGGCTTAAGTGATTTTTCTTGTCTCAGCTTTCCAAGCAGCTGGGGTTACAGGAGCACACCACTACCCATTTATGCCACAACAAAAATACCAAAGATTTGGGGCTGAAACAGGAGAAATTTGTTTCTCACTATTCTGGAGACTGAGAGGTTCAGGATCAAGGTGTGGTTCATTTGGTTCCTGGTGAAGTGTTTCTTCAAGGTTTTCTGACTGATGCCTTCTGGCTGGGTTGCTAGGTGATGAGAGGAAGATAGGAAGGGAAGGAAAGAGACCTGGAGAGAGAGAGAGAGAGAGAGAGAGAGAGAGAGAGAGAATATGAATCTTACAAAGTGCTGAAGTGCTAATCCTTGTCAGAGGTACTGCCTCATCACTTAATTACTTCCCAAGAGCCTTGTCTTCAAGTACTTTCACATTGGGTATCAGGGTTTCAATATATGTATTTGGGTGAACATAAACATTCTGTTCATAACTCAGTTGTTGTCTTCTTGATGAAATGATATTTTCGTAGTGCTGAGAAGTCTCTTCTATTTCTGGTAAAATTTCTTGTCTTGAATTCTCCTTTGTCTGATGATGCATTCACATCTCTTCTGCTTCTTGTTACACTGAATACCTTCTTCATCCTTTCCCCTTCTACTATCTTTTGGAAGGTAAGACAGTATTTAAAGTGATGCATAACCAGCAATTCCTGTGATTAGTAGGGTAGCATCCGTTTATCTAACATGTCCACCTTCTCCAATTCTTATTTATAACCTGGTCTATTGGTTTGCTGCCTTTTTCATGGTCTCATATTTATCACAAAGATTTCATAACATGTGTTCTTTCTAGACATGACATCCCCTCTTCCCTCATATATATGTCCTGATCCTGGGAGACTGTGATTACAGAATTTCACATGTCCAAAGGGACTTTACAGATATGATTAAGATTTGGGCTCTTAAAATGGAGAAATTAACCTGGATTGTCCAGGTGGTCCCAATCTGATTACATGAGTCTACAGTGGCCAGAGGAAAAGGTGGGATGACCAGGAAAAAAAAAAGTCAGAGAGATGCAACCTTGATTTCTTTGGAGACTGGGCAAGGGATTAGGAGTCAAAGAACACTGGCAGATTGAGAAGCTGGGAGAGGCAGGTGAACTGATTTTTCCCTGTCACCCCCAGAAGGGAATGCAGCCTTGTCAACACATTGACCTGGAGAGACTCATGTTAAACTGATGACTCATTGAACCAGGAAACAGTAAATTTGTGTTGTTTCAAGGTGCCAAGTTTCTGACAACTTGTCAACAGTAGTGATAGAAAAATAACTCACCCCTTTAATACTAAACTAGATTTAAGTGTGATAGGGAAGAAGGCATCAGAGCATCTCATTCTGTTTGAGAAACTAAAGTTCCTTTTGAGAAAATTCCCAGAGTAGAAGTCTGAAAGGTTTCTCATATCTAGTATCTCTAAGCTTTACAAAATCACTCATAGAAACCACAAGCCCTCAAACTATTGGGTTTTTTTTTTAAGAAGTTTGGATAGAAAGACTTTATTTTTAACTAATGTGATATATTGTATAAAACATAAGTTAATTAATTTTTAAAAACAGAAATGTATTATGCCAAGAAAAGGTTTATTTTTGGATCTAAAGCAAAGTTTCAAATCTTTAGGCATTTTTCCTAAGGCTAAGATTCTGCCCAAATTGTGTTTCCATAGAGATAAGTGTGTAGCAACCTCAAGGGACTCTGTAGATATAACTAGAGATGTCCTTGCAATTGAGACTGGACAAATCCCCAGGGTCCACTACATTAATAGGACCCAAGTAGATGGTGGAGGAGCTGCAACTCAGGGCAGGAGGCAGGGGGAAAGAAGCCCAAACAAAACAAACCTGAAGTGCCCTCCCTATGTAAATACAAGGTAAATTAGTTCCAGGCACCCTCTGCCCCTGCAGGTTCCACAGAAGTAGATCTGCAGATCAAAAGTATCCCTCCCTACAAAACTGTATCTGTACTGATCTTATACAGACTGCCTTGTCATTGTTTGCTAAACTATAATTATTTACATATCATTTACATTGTATTAGGTATTACAGATAATCTACAACTGACTTAAAGGATACAGGTGGATACGCATAGGTTGCATACAAATACTATAGCATTTTATAGAAGGGGCTTGAGTATCTTCAGATTTTGGTATGGAGGGAGGTAGGAGGTCTTGGCATCAAGGCCCCATAGATCTGAGGGATGACGTTATGCTCTGTATCCATTCTTCTCCCTGCTACCAATCTCCCAGACCACATGATTTTCTAAATATTTTGTGCCTCCCCAATTTTGGATGCTCTTTTAAAACTTCTCTTCTACCAGGAACCCCTGCAGTGAGTTCACAATGTCCTGAAAGGTGTTACAGTGCAAGGCAAAAGAAAGAGCAAGAGACAAAATGGCAATGCAAAGGGGAACTGGGGTGACCAGTTGTTCACAGAGAGCAAAAGACTATGAGGCAGCCAGGACCTTGGTATTTATTGATTAAATGTGTGTCAAGAACAATAGGTGGGGACTTCTGGGAAGATGGTGGAACAGTAAGCAGCAGAGTAAACAGTCTCTCTGAGAGGCACAGTCCAGATGATGGAATATAGCATCATGGGGAAGACAAGAAGGAAGGAAGTGGGTCCCCTGGACCCAGGAAGAATCTAAAATGTGAATTGAAGCCCACAGAGAGAGTAAAACGAAAAACTTAATGAAGAAGAAGGTGGTAGCTGGCAGCGGCTTAGCCTGGAGCCGGACTTATGTAAGAGGAGCTGTTAGAACCTGGGGACACATGGTCACAGTAACAGTGGCTGCTGGTGACCCCAAAGGCCTCTGCAAAGAGATGCACCAGTGGAAGACAGCCATGGACATGGAAGACTGCGCTGGCTGGCAGTGAGTGCAGAGGACTCAGTCCTCCTACAGGAGAAAGCCATTGGCCGAGAGCCATTTTGGAGTTGGGCAGGATAAGCTGGGAACCAAAACTGCTGCTGGCTTCCTCCAGCAGCTCCTAGCTGGGTGTAGAACCATGGAAATTGCTTGGACTGAGTCTTGCCCCCACACACATTCCAGAGGCCATCGAGTAGGTTCCCTGCCAGCTCAGGTCCTTAGGCCCTGGCCAGTTCCACCCCTGTGCACACTCCAAGGCCCATTGTGGGCCAGTACCCAGTTCAGTCCAAAAGCACGGGAGGACCCACCCAGGCACACACTCCACCAGCTATAGGGGAGCCGAACAGCCTTGCTTCAGAAAATTTGTAGCCAATGCCGGAAGTGCCTGGGACCCTACTACCCACGTGTCTGGAAGAACCCAGGAACATGTCAAGACAAAGAAGGAAAAGACAGTCTCTGGCATCCAACTCAAGAAGTGCAAGTCCAGGAGAGGTAACACAGAAGAGATCAGGAGTCACACACCTGAAATGTCTGAAGTGATGTCAACTGAAGAAAACAAACAACTTCATGAGGCTATAAAAGAAATTAGAACAGAAATACTATCTCAGATAAAAGAAGAAATGAAAAACATAATAAAAGAATTGCTAAGCACCTCTAAAGAAGACATAGATAAAAAAACAGAGGCCTGTAGGAAAATGAGGGAAACCATGAATGAACAATATAAGAGAGATTTAGAATGCATGAAACAGATTCAAAGAGATATCCAGGAAATTAAAAACTCCATTGAAAACTGGCAAAAACATTTGAAAGAAACTGAAGGTAGACTTTTGAACCTTGAAGACAGGTTTGCAGCATGTGACCACAAAAGGAAAGATCTCTTAAAAATAACAAGGAGCCAGGAAGTAACAATTCAAGACAATGCAAGACAGTGCAAAGAAATATAACTGAAGAATGAAATATGTGAGTGAAAAAGCAGAGGTCAAGACAAATAACATCAGGACCCTATTTACAGAAATAATTTCAGAGAACTTCCCAAGCATAGAAAAAGAAAGTGACATTCAAATAAGTGAGGCATATAGAACTCCAACTAGCCATAACCAAAACAAATCTACACCCAGACATATAATAATCAAGATCACAGAAATGCTACACAAGAACAGAATATTAAAAGCTGTTAGAGAAAAGAAACAGATCACCTCTAAAGGAAAACCCATCAGAATCATGGCAGACTTCTCAACACAAACCATCAAGTCAAGAAGAGGCTGGAGTGAAGTATTGCAAGTCCTGAAAGAAGACAACTTCCAACCCAGACTGATGTATCCTGGAAAACTTTCTTTCAGAATTAATGGAGAAACAAGATACTTCCATGACAACGAATAACTCAAGGAATTCATGACCATCAAACCAACCCTGCAAAGAATACTAAAGGACATTCTAGAGAGAGATAAAAATGACCATGGTCTCAGGAACAGCGACAGAGGGGGACCATCAAGTGGGTGCAGAAAATTGAATAGAGGGGAAAAATAGGGAGCCAATGGCAGGAAAAGAGCATGGCAGAGTCAACACAGTGCAAGATGGCCATAACCATTTATGTAGATGGCCACAATTCACCCATAGAAAGAAACACAGACAGAGTAGATCAGGAGTCTATTGGTTTGCTGCCTTTTTCATGGTCTCATATTTATCACAAAGATTTCATAACATGTGTTCTTTCTAGACATGACATCTCCTCTTCCCTCATATATATCCATCAATATACTTTATAAAAGAAACACATATATCCATCAATATACTTTATAAAAGAAACACATTTAGCTAGAAAGAAAATTCATAGACTGAAAGTCAAAGGAGAGAGAACAATGCCCTATGTGACAGAGAGCCAGAAAAAAAGTAGGGGTAGCCTGCCCATTAATTGCAGAATGGATAAGAAAGACATGGCATTCTATGCAATGGAAATCTACCCAACTATAAAGGAAGATAACCTCAAGGCTCTTGTAGGTAAATGGATGCAACTTGAGATCATGCTCATGGAAGAAATGGTTCAGAGTTACATGGGTGAGTTTCATGTTGTCTCTCTAATATAACAAACTAAAGGAGTTAGTGGGATCCAAAATGCACAATACATATGGTGAAAGTGAAGGGGAGGAATTATCTAAAAAGGGAAGGCAGTGGCCACTGTTAATCTACTATCATGATTTGAAACTCATATTGTCCTCAATGTTCTGTTTAGTTTGGTTTTATTCTGTTTTGTTTGATTTTATTATACTTGATTGCATGGACAGCTATTTCAAAGATAACAAAATATATAATTGCAGCCATCATGAATTTCCAATTATCTTGTTTCAAAGCCTTGTATTGCTTTCATTGTTTTGTTTTGATTGATTTTACTCTACTGTGTGTTGTTTGATTGTATTATGTCTGAAGGTGTAGACAACTACTCTAAAGATAACAAGAAGCATTATGGTAGCCACTGTTGTTTTACTATTGTCTTGAAGTTCTGTATTGCTTTCATTGTTTTGGTTTGTTTGTTTGTTTGTTTGTTTGCTGGTTTTGTTGTGTTCTATTTTGTTTGATCTTATTTATGCCTGATGGTATGGGCAGTTATATTGAAGATAACAAGAGGCATTATGGTAGCCATTATTGATTCCCTTGTGACCTTGTTTTGAAGTCATGTACCATGTTCATTGTTTTGTTGTGATTGACTCTATTCTTTTTTATTTTGTTTGGTTATATTCTCTTCAAAAGAAAAAACAAAGAACAATAGGTGAAGCATAGTGAGTGTTCCAGAAACAGTAGAGGCAATTATAGTGGGCTAATAAGAATAAAGTTTTCTTGCAAGTATGAGACAAGAGGCAATAAGGAGACTATAGTTTCCTATGGGAAACTATTTACTATTACTACTACTTTGCTTTAAAGATACTTATCATTCTCAGCCGGTCTAATCTTGCCCTGTAAGCACCACAGTATCAGTGGCTGTAGGACTTCTGCTGTGACCAGAAGAAATCAGGGAGTTTTGGTGTTCCTAAGTGACTCATAGGGTAGGACAAAGATGGCCACAGACATGCCCTAAACTCAATTCATAATCTGTGTTCCCCCACCCGACACTCTTCTTCAAGACTTTAACTGATGTTCTTTCAAACTTATTTCATTTACATACTAATGGAGGAGGAAACAGCAAGAACAAGAATAATCACTTTGGAGCAATTTGCTATCTACCCTTTCCTGGAAATGACTCTGGGAAGTGATCCTGCAGCCAGAGTTTTTCCTGGAGCATTTTTCCAGTTTCAAGCCACTTTTTTCGTGTGAAAGTCAGGTAAACAGTGTTTTGAATTTGAATTTTAAGATTCTTTGTCTTTAAAGATGCAAAATAAGATCTCAGTATTGAATCTGGCAAATAGGATTAACAGAAGTCCTATGGAACTTCTCTACAGTTATTTTAGTTCAGTAAATGTAACAGCTTCAAAATAGTGAGTTGAATGAAAAGAACATGAACTGAGAACACAGCAAACATTCTAGCCAGGCATCTTCATTAATTACATGGCTCTACATTTAGACCAGTTTTTACACATTCAGGATTTTAATCCCATTCCCTCCTCTCCATCATTATTTATCTTTCTATTTATGAAATTTGATTGAATCTTTCTATATCAGAGAAATCTGGATAAGTCCAAATGTAGTTCATTCAGTAGTTTGCAACTACCAGGTTGAGTCTGAAAAATTAGTCCTTTTGCATTCAAAAATCTTAAGTTATCTTAATTCCTAGACTTTATACCTCATAATTCCTACGTGTAGTCCCTTTAAACAGTATCCATCCACAGGCAGAAGTACTTTCTCTGAAAAAGATACATTAAATCTCATATATCATCTATTTCAAATAAGCCAGACTGAAGGAAACTGCTATCATTTTGCATAGTGTTTTGCTGGAAAAACTGACCAGTATTTAAAGCTTATTTCCATCAGTAAAATTAATACAATTTAACATTCATAATTATTTCTTCACAAAAGTAAAAAGTATAACTCATTCTCACCAACAACTTTGGAAGACTTCTATTCTTTCTGTAAAAATTTATTAAACCCTACATTTAGAAATTTTCTGAGATAATGAGAAATAGGCCTCAAGTTTATTTTGGTAAATAGCTAATGCTCTGTAATTTTAAAAAATTGACTTTGAGCTCCTCTCTGAAATTATACACACACGTCAAAGTAGTCACTTCTTAGAAAAATGTAAAAACCAGTTGATGGCTGTCTTTGTTGAGCTATACAATTAAGAATTTGTCTAACTGAATCATTTCTAGGAAAAACAGGAGAGATGTATTGCTAAATACAAGCTAAAAGCAGGTAACAATATTGTCTCTCCTTATTGTATGAGTGATGGGATCTTTATTTTATAACTCACAGATCTCCAAAGAGAAATTTTTATGCATTACTTTGGGAAGATACTGCTGAGATATTACAGGTCTATAAAATCCTAAATTTGAATATCTGATAAATATATTTCTTTTTTAATAAATATATTTCTAATGCTGAAGTTTTTAAATTTATCCTGAGAGAGGCTACTGGTTTTACAATCCCAGATACACTGAAGGCTTTAGTCTCTGAAATCTTGCTTGGAAAGGAAGATTAAAATTGCCATATTAATTTTTTAAGTCTACTAATTGAAAGAAACATCAATTCAAAACAGGACCTGTGTCAATAAGAAAAATCTACCAATTTCAGGATATCATGAGTCAACATGGTAATCTGTTTTCAGGATCCTACTAATCAAACATGATTCTAAAATGGAACACTTACTAATATCCTCCTTTTCACAGATGTCAAAAAGAACAACCAAGAAAATAAATTCTGTTAAAAAAGAGAAAACTTACATAAGAATCACAAGATTACCACACCAAACTTTTATTGAATTAAATGCCTGAGAGATTATTAAAGCAAGAATCAATACAGTACTTTAAGTGAACATTTCAGAGGAAATTTCCATACTCCAGAATATTGTAGAAAGAGCCCACCTGAAATTTTGTAGCTGATTAAACTTCTTTTTTGAGAATAGGTAACCTTTCCCACCAAGTCAAAGGAGGTTATACCAAGGTGTTGTGGTACATGATTATAATCCATCACTAGGGAGACAGAGGCAAGAGAATCAAGGGTTTAAACTCAGCCAGGGCAACTTGGTGAGACCCTGTCTCAGTTTTTTAAAAGGGGCTGGGGATGTAGCTTGGGGGAAGTGTAGCCCCTGTATTCAAACCCTAACACCAAAAAAAAAAAAAAAAAAAAAAAGAAAAGAAAAGAAAAAAAAAGAAAGAAAAGAAAAAAAGACAAGAAAGCTCTAGACTTCTTTCGATCTTGTTTCTAATAGCCAATCACAAAGTAACTCAAAATAGTCAACATTGCAGATGACTAAAAGGAAGGGATTCCCAATTCTCCAGAAATGGATTGCTTTATTGTTATTTATGAACATGAGAGTTGGGTTTATGTTTTGAACTTTGACCTCCAAACATAACCCAGAATTTTCTATTTCTCAGTGGTAAGTAATGACAATCTTTACTAGACAGTAAATGACACCTCTCCCTACCATATACATGCTTACATCTACCCTAAAATACCTTAATGTACTACTACAGTAAGCTAAAAAACTAAACAGGTAGTCAAAGCAATGCTTTTGAAACCTTGGTGTGTGTATGTTTATTGTGGTAAATATATATAAATATATCAAGAAATTTAACATGCTAAGTTTTTAGGCATATGGTTCAAAAGCATTAACTCTATTCATACTGTTATGTAGTGATGACCACTATCTGTCTCCAGAACTTTTTTTTTCTTTTTAGTACTGGGACTTGAACTCATGACCTTGCACTTGCAGCAGGTGCCATGCTGCTGAGCTATATCCCCACCTCCTAGAACCTTTTATCTTCCCAAATTGAAATTCTGCAAACATTTTTTTCTATTCTATTGGTTGTCTTTTAATTCTGTTGATTCTGTCCTTTGCAAAAAGTTTTTAATTTTGATTAAGTCCAATTTATCTTTTGTTTTGTTGGCTATGCTTTTCATATCTAAGAAGTTGCTATGAACTTCAGTGTCATGAAACTTTTCACTTGAGCTTCTTGTACATCTAGTTTGGTGTCTGACATTTATTTGGAAAAATTCTTAGACCTTATTGTTTCAAATATTGCTTCTCTCTTATCCTTCTGATGTATTAAACTTTTTGCAGCTGTCTCAAAGTTCTTTAATATTATGGTTTGGCTTTGTTCTTAGGTCTTTTTTTCTCTCTGCTTTTTAAAAAATTCTTTAGTAATATCTCAAGATCATAGATTCTTTCTTTGGTCATCTATTAATGAGCCCATGAAAGATATTCTTCATTACTGTTACAGTGTTTAATTTCTAGCTTATTTTTTTCTTTTGGTGCTTCATAAAACACATTGTTCATTTGTTTTTATGTATTGTTTCCCTTTTTTTCTCATTATATCCCTTAGCACTTAGTGGAGAAAGTGTATTTACTCAATGTATTAATCATTGTCATTCTCCTATTATTTTGTTATGAAATTTTGTGTTAATTTTTTCATAAAAGAAAACATTTTTCCTCAAAAAAAATTTCTAGTCTAATATCAACATTCCTACATATCTGACTCAAATTTTGGTGGTCATTCAATCTCTGTAAACTTATTTTTTTACTTTTAGCATGCTTTATAATTTTTTGTTGAAAGACAGACATGATATATTAGATTTTAAAAAATTGTACTAAATTGACCTTTAATAACATGTTAGTAAGGTATAGGAGAAGGAGGTTCTGTAGACTGCATAGGTGAAGGTTTGCTGATTCCTGAGGTGCCCTCAGGGCATCTTTCTTATCTCTCTACAAAATAGCTGTTTTCTTTTCAATGACTCTAATCTCTTTAGCAGCCATACCTCCTTTGACTGAACTTTACACACGGTTCCTATGGGACCAAATTTTAAATTTTTGAAGTTTTACTTCTCCGCCTTTTGCCCTCAGTTCTTACTATAAAGCTGGCTAAAAGCAACCAGTGCTACCCATGCCAGGCTGAATGTTGGGCTATCTTGAAATTTCTTTCACCAGGTTAATTAGTTCATTATCCTTAATCTCATTCTTCTGTCAAATCTCAGGACATGGGCAAAATGTAAACATGTTTTTCTAATCATCATGTAACACATATGGCTTCTTATCCAACTGCTAATGGAGATTTTGTTCCCTGTGGAAACCACCTGAACTTGGTTGGCTTTACCGTCTTCATTCCTGTCTGTATTCTGGTCTTCTGAACTTGCACCGAAATCACCCCTCAGGTTCTGCTTACACTACACTAAGGCTTCTCTAGCCAGTACCTCTAAACCTTTCCAAATTCTTCCTGCAAACCAATTCCAAAGGATTCTAAACCACATGGTCAGGTACAGTTACAGCAATGCCTATACTTCTCTGGTACCAATTTTCTGTATTAGTCAGATTTTCCACTGCTATGACACAACACTTGACACCCACAATTTAATTTAACTCACAGTTTGATGGAATTCAACCCATTTGTCAGTTGGTCCAGGTCATTTTGGTGGAAGGGTCTGGTACATCAAAGATGCTTAGTCTATGTGGCTGGGAAAAAGACCAGGGAAAGAATATGAGACTGGAACAGGCTAGGACCAGATATAGTACCCAAGGTCATGGCTCTATGACCCACCCAGACACACCCAGGAGAGTGCTTAACTCATCTTCTAGGTGTTTCTTAATCCAATGAAGTTGACAGATCAGGATTAACAGCCTCATAGGTCTAGGTCTCATAGACAGGCTGTGTCCCTGGACTGTGCTCACAGTGCTTCCTTCACAAGTGCACCCCTTCCTCCTTACTTTGCCATAATAGTGAGGGCAGCTGGTATTGCATATTTCCTTTCTCTAAGATACATTGGCCTCTATAAACCAAAGTGAGATTTGCTAGTGGTTAATTAGTTTCTCATGAGGGTAGGTCTTTTTTAAAAGAGCATACTGCTCTGGCATATTAAAAAATGATTATTTTTCTCCTTCCTCTGCCAGATGCAATAGAAGATCTTTCTCTGGTTTTCACTGTGAGGACCTCGGAATCATTTAGAGGTGAAATTCACAGAAATGGAAGGACCCTATGACTGGATCCCTTGGAGTTTTTTGTTTTTGTTTTTGTTTTTGTTTTTGGTACCAGGGATCATGACCTCACTAGCCAGGCAGGTGCTTGTGCTGCTGGGCTAAATCCCTGGCCTTCCCTTGGAGTTTTTACAGTTGTCCTCATTGAAAATTCATTCATTACAGTCAAGTGTTCTAGCCCAAGCACTGGTTCCAGCAAGACTTCTATTGCTGGGCTCCTTCTCTGAGGAGTTGTGATTTTCTGAATCTACTGTCTCTCCAGTGTCTGAGACAATGGTGTGTTCTGTGAGCTCTCTTCTCAGATGGATCTAAAGAAGAGTTGTTCATTTTTCATCTGATCAGCGTTTTATATGTTAGGTCAGCATGGTAACTTCTAAGCTTTTTCTACATTGCATTGCAAACTAGAAGGCACTAATGCTCAACTTTTACATGTATAACATGCACACGCAAACAAGTAATTGGAGATTTGCAAGCCAGATGGTGACTCTAACCAACAAGTATCTGTTTTGTTTTTAAATGTTTTCTTTGCACTCAACCAAACTAGAGTTAACTCTAATTCTGTCACATTTGTAAATGACTCACTGTGTCCTGGCAGAAGGTAACATCTAAGAGCAAGTATGCTCTCAAGAGAGCCAGCATGGTTAGGATGTCCTGCAGTTCAAGTTTCTGAATTTTCTTCTTCATCGTATTTCTCAGGAACAAACATGTTTCTGCTTATTAGATATAACTATATACCTGTCACAGCATGCACAATGAGGTTTGGAATCCTCTTAGAAAACTGTGGCATAAATCAGTTGTCAAGTGAGCTCTGGGAACAGAGAAGCAGATCATTTCTAACAGTCAGTGATGCTAAAAGCTATGCATTCCTGAGAGAAGAAAGAGTCAAGCAACAACTTTTCCTTCATAAAAGACATCACCAAGTTTCATTAGATGAATTATAAGATTTATTTTAAAGCTTTGGCTTGACTAGAATTACAGTTGTAGGGACTGACTCAAGTTTAAAACATTTACTTAATATCATTCTCTAAAAGTTAAGAAGTTCCTATTGATTTTCTATACATGAATTGTGAATCATTATTAATGAAAGGTCTTTGATATATTGATCTTCCTTAGAGACATTGGATGCTGATGTTTTCTCTTCAGAATGTTCATGTATGAATCATGAATGAAAGTAACACTGAAACATTCACTCGTGGCTCTTTAATGACACCAACAAAACAGTTTGAGATTACAGATGGGAGTAGAGGGCCAGGGATATAGCTCAGTGGCACAGTGCCTGCCTGGCAAGCTGAAGGTCCTGAGTTCAATTGCTGTACCCACCCCACCCCCAAATACAGATGGGAGTAGACAGACAGGGCTTTGCTTGGCACGGGAGTCTGACGTTCAGATGTACAGAGAGGAATAAAGTATTAGCTCCAGGGAATGTTTTGCATGTTATCCTTCTTTGTGTTAGGTCCTTCCTATTATGTAATTGTCACAAAGTATCTGGGGTTTGGTATTCATTTCTACTCTTTCCTGATACGTTCTCAATTTTCTCCAGGAAGATTTATTTTAAAGCTTTGACTTGACTAGAATTACAGTTTTAGGGACTGACTGAAGTTTAAAACATTTACTTAAATTAATATCATCCTCTAAAAATGTTAAGAAATCCCTTGTAGTTAACCCTTGTAACTATGTCTCCAGTGGATAATAGAATTGAATTACCTGTGGACAAGTCATGGCCAGTGTGTGAACTGTTGTGCATTTTGAAGAATTGCTTACCTGTGCCTTGTTAAAAAATTTTGAAAAGAATTTTACAATGATAGACTAATAACTGCATTGTAGGCAAAAGTTTTTTTTTTCCAGAAAATTACAACTCATTTAGACTCATGTTTTTGCATCCATGGGTATGAGCTAGGCAATTTGTTAAACATAATGTTAAAAAAAAGTAAGTTACTTTTCCACTTCAACATTTCTAAATTTCTGGCAGAAATCTAAAGGTCATTTCTCTTTGCACTGTCTCTGGGAAAGGCTCTTTTGCTAAAATTCTTCCCATTTTTTCTGTTCCTTCACCTCAATTATAATATACTTTATCCATTATTTCAGCTTCTCTAGTCTTATGGTATAAATCAAGATCTGTAAAACTGCTCAATAGCAGAACTAAATGGCCCTGGAGTAAAGGGAGACTTTTCTTGATGAAAGCCAGGGGAACAGAGAAAAAGCAAAATATATGCTCTTGAAATTTAATTCCTATGGACTTTTATTTTTCTTCAAACTTTACTTACTGAAATGGTGAAAAATATGAGTAACTTCAGAGGAGCTGAAAAGCTGTAATCAGATATGACTTAAACTTTGGCACTTTATATTTGTATCTTTTGGAAAGGTTTTCTATAAGGCTCTCTGGTATTTTGGCAAGTACCCAAGAGATATTATGAGTCATGTATTCATGATTATGCTAGAAAAGAGCAAAGTGTTGTCTCAAAAAAAGTTTTAGCTGAGTTCTCTACCACAATTTATATGTGAATGAGAAGAGTTCAGAGAGGCCACCCAAATTAAAAATAAAGCTTCTATTTTTTGGATAAGAATCTCCTTAAACATTTTTTATAATGTAATTTTCATTGTTCATGTTTATTCACTCACAAAGTGTGTTTGTACCACCTTTTGCAAATGTGCATTATCTTCCTTGAAAATGTAAACCAGCACTTTATGGAGATAGAAAGACATCTGAATCATTTGTTTCCATCCTATTTTCCTTTACATTCAGTAATGGGTCTATACCTAACTCAACATTTTTAACATTAACGCTCTCCATTCTTCTAATTCCTTAGAAAGTTAGTGCCAATAATAGACAAAGATGAATTTCAGATAGAGAGCTGGTGTTGGTAGGTATTTCTGTGTCCACTCCAGTAATGAGCTGACCTGAATTCTAGTCCTACTAATCACATCTGTGTGACTCTGGGCAAGTCCTTATTTTCCCTGAGCCAATGCTCCCACATAACAAAAACAAGTTATTAATGTTCTCTCGTGCAGGATTATAATAAGGGAAGGAAGATGTAAGAAAGAACATGATGTAAATGAAAAGCAAATAAAATGTATTGCAAAAGGTTTTGTAGTTTGACCATTCTGAAAGACTTTGAGAGAAAGATGAGCTTTTGAGAGACACCTGAATTAATGGCAAGTTATTACAGATCCTATTATTTTGATGAAAAGAAGGGAGAGCTGCTGCTTAGCTCCTCTGAAGATGTTGTATTTCATGTGAATGTTGCACTTGGAGCTGTGAAATATCCATGGTGTTTTCTTAGGGGCAATGCCATCTACATACTCAAAATAAAGGATTAAAGTTGTTCTCACTGGTGTAGGGCCATTGGATCTTATAAACAAATGTATTCAATTCTATCCTTTGTTAAATGCCACAAGTAAGCTTCAGGTCTGTATGCCAAAGCTTGTGAGAAAAATAAAAGATTAAACAACTGTTTTTAAAACTTTGATGTTTTTGGATTAGTGAGGACCAACACTGCTTAAGACGTTGCTGTAATTCCTAAGACATTGCTTCTAGTTCTGTGGTTTTGTATGTAAAACTTTTTGGTTATTAACTCTTCCCTAGTCAAGGGTCTACTTCTCTCCAACCAAAGACCTTAAGCAGAAATTTGAGGCACAGATGGAAATTCAAAAATGAACTTTTTAAATGTAGGTTTATTCAGACATTGATGATTTGAAAATACATCTCAAATTCTATCTGTTGACTCAGAACTATATGAAACACTGTAATTCTATGTTGTCTGAAATATTTTCCTCAACAACAAGCTGCTCAAAATAATCGTGGTGCTTCAGTAAACAACCCATAATTTATCAATGTTCACTAAGCAAATATTTCTAGAAACCACTTTCCCAGCTCTGTCAAAGGTGAATATTGGCCAGGTGCAGTGGCACAGATGAGGTAAGATACACTGATAATTCAGCCAGATCACATAAATGACAGTTATCTCATTTGAAGAGTAAGGAGAGGGAACCATACACTGTCTTTCTCTCTGTATTTGGAAAGAAAGGTTAATCAAAGTTTGAGCTTTTAAGTGACCATACATGGTATAACTTTGTCTCCTCAATAAAGTCTGAGATATAGTTTATAGCTTAGGAAACTAGTTATCTATGTTATCTAGTATTGGCATTAACTATTGAAAATTGCTTAAAAGTACTGAGAATCAAAGAGGTATTAGGAAACGCCAGTGTATCTTATTAATCTTTCAAAGTACCATCAAATACAAGGTCTCTGAGAGCAAGCAATACTGTTTTCCCACAGATACACTGCAATATAGTGCCGGGCCTGGTGGCGCACGCCTGTAATCCTAGCACTTGGGAGGCTGAGACAGGAGGATCGTTGCGAGTTTGAGACCAGCCTGGGCTACAACATGAGCTCAAGGCCAGCATGAATGGCATAGCAAGACCCTGTCTCAAAAAGACAAGGGCTAGGATTTAGCTCAGTAGTGTAAGCACCTGCCTGGCAAGGATGAGGTCATGAGTTCGATTCCCAGTGCTGAAAAAAAATAAACTGCAATATAACATGGAATGCTGCCATGTTCATTGTGGATGTCAGATTAGTATCAAGGTATTGGAAACCAAAACAGTCTTACTAGTAGAACTTTAGATGTTCATTCCAATAGGAAGAAATGGGGGAGAGTTTATCATGAAGCCATCGTAAACCATATCAGGCAACTTGCTATAATTACATCTAACTTAAACATTAAATGAAGGTAAGTATGTATGATATTTAAAATATAAAACAAAATTAAATGCCTCCTCCTTTTGATAAATCAAATTAGAAATGTAAGATTATTATAATTATCTATAGTCTATAGATTTTTCAAAATATTATTTTGAATTTATAGTGCTAGTTGGGTCATATAAGATTTCTCTAGCTTATCATTGTTTAAACACATCAGAAAAACACCAGAAGGGAATGTGATTTAAGACCTTCCATCCAGGACAACACTTCTGGATTCTATTTTGTCTTTTAGTCTGCTGTTTAATGCTGGGGACTGAGATAGCAGAATACAACAATCCAAATTCTCATCTCATTGAAAAACCTAATTAAAAGCAACAAATACTCATCTCAGGCATCCTCTAACAGAACGTTCATGATGCCCCTCTATGGGTATTTGAAAATGCTTCTACCTATTTTCCTCTGCAATAAATCTGAAAACTTCGAATATGTCATATGTTCGTCTTTGATTTAGTTGGTAAATCATCCAGTAGTTCTCTACGGGAGGTGTTTTCATTGCCTAGGGGACATTTGACAATGTCTGGAGACATTTTTTATTCAGAGATGGAAAAGCAAACAACCCCTAGTACAACTGGCATCTAGTGGAAACCAGGGACACAGTTTAAACATCTGACAGTGGACAAGAAGTACCCAGACAAAGAATTATCTCACCCAAAATGTCAAGGGATGCCGACATTGAGTTAAATCTCCAGTCTGCACTGCCCAGAGGCTGTACTCCTAACAGAAATGACTGTTGTGGAGGAGATATTTTAAATTTTCAGGATAAGGGATGCAAACTAACAGAGTCAAAACTGGAACAAACACTTCACATGGATGCTTGAATGAACATTTCCCTCTAGTAGTGTTGTGGTACGTGATAAACATAAAATCGCTTCCCCCTTTTCTTTCAGAATAAAATATAATTGGAGGAGATGATAGTTTTACTGTTCTAAAGGTCAGGAAGACCTTGGTCATCTGTTTGAAAAAAAATATATAAATGCTTCCAAAACCCAGTGCATAAACCTAATAGAGCAGTTGAAAATCATACCTTTCATGTATTATCATTTCATTATTTAGCATTTAAACACGTTCTGAAAACAAAAGAAGAGTTGTGTTTCCGGCGATAACTATGTCATCCTATGATTTCTGACAGTATTAGGATCTGTAGGCTTAATTTAGCTTACATTTCAAATTCATGGCAAGAATAGGTATTAAGTATTTTGTAACTGTTTTGGGAATTTTAAAGGTTATTAAGTTCTGAATAACAGAGCCTCTCGTGTTTTCCCACCAAGCTTTTCCCAGCAGTTGAATATATCTGGATCTTATTCTGGTTTTTCATTCTTTTTTTAGCTTCCTGAAATGACTCATGTTCAAACACGACGACCCTGGATGATGTTTCTACTGCAGAACGTTGGTTTGATCCTAGGTTGGCTTTCTCTCTTCCTCTTGGCTATATATGAACAAAATATTAAAATATAGATAAAGATTCTCAGAATCCTTCAAAAGCAAATTTGTAGGACCTTGTTTCATTTCCTTCATTGTACTTTACGATGATTAGTAAACTGAATATTTTTATCTCAGATGAAGACTGTGTCTTTTAGTTAACTTATTAATTTTATAACACACTTTTGTTTTGGGGGAATATGTAAAGGTCAGATTGTCCTTCGTGGAAATTTTGTTTGTTTTCAGCACTGTGATGGAAATTCTGCTTTGCTTTTCTTTCTCTCTCTCTCTTTCTCTCTTTATTTATTTCTCTTTCTTTCTTTCTTTCTTTCTTTCTTTCTTTCTTTCTTCTTTTTTTCTTTTTAGTAATCATAAAAAAACTTTAAAAATGTTGTTTCTCTAAGAAAGAATGTAGCATTTGAAGTAGATGTCTATTGGGATAAAATCAGGTGCAACTGCTTTGATGTCAATTAATGCATTTTTTTCTGTGAAATTATAAACCCTTAGCAAACTAAATTATAAACAAATGTAATAAAGTCTAGTTTTAATGTGATGGTTCATATTACCTCGTATTACTGCATGTCAGATTCCAAGCCTTCTTTTATAAAGCCAATACAGTATCGCTCACCTGGAATTGTTACCCACTGGCTTGCTCATGAATAAGCAATCCTGGAAACACAAAGGATAATATATCAGCATTCTTCTGCATAAGTCACTAAAGCAAATCTGTTCCAGGCAAGGAGAACTTGGAAACAAAAGATGAAGTTCAAAAAAAAAAAAAACAATTTAAATAACGAAACTTGAGTCAGGCAGTAGATGAATGCCTAAACTCAGATTGTGCAACCAAGAATGTTTATGGAAATAATCCTACTGACAAGAGTATTTTCTATTCTTTCTGAGGCAACAGAGAATCCTAAATGGGATTTCGGTAGGTTAGCACATGAAATGAACAAGCAACATTGCTGAGAACCCAGCAAAATTATTAAAATAGAAAACAGCCCTGACTTTAGTCACTTGTTTCTTGGAAAATGAATGCCTAATAGTTTTCTTATTTTTTTAATGATGTATCTTGACAAGGAAAAATACCTATTTTTCTATCAGAATGACTCACAGCCCTCAGTCATGTAAGTCTCTCTTGCCTCTTACCCTTTGGTAGGTAACTGTTGGCTATGCCCGTATTCAAACACGTTTTTCAACCACATTTCTTGGATTCCAAAAGGCAGAGGGCTCCTCCTCCAGTTGTCTTTAAAGAGTATCCTTTTTTTTTTTTTTTTTGCAGCACTAGGGATTGAACTCA
>RJWT010017501.1:0-19351 GCA_004365215.1 Cuniculus paca | reverse complement strand
AAAAATCAGTCTCCTTTTTTAAAAACAGAAATTAGACACATCATTTTGTTCTTGCATACCATTGTCCAAAACATGGTCATGTATGCACACCCTGCAAAGGAGGCTGGGAACTGAAATCTGGTCAGGCAAGTGTTACACTCACACTTAAAGCAAGCAAATGAACAGGGGAGGAAATCAGCATTCTGTGCTTCGCCCCCTGAGGGATTTCTGCTCATGTCTCATTGGCCAGAATTACTTAGCAGACCAGGGGTGAACCATTAACTGCATCAAGGAAATCCCCATGATGGACTTAGACCATGACTCTCATCCTCAGCACAGTGACACTTAGGATCTGTGCTGTGGAGGACTCTCCTGGGCACTGTAGAATATTTAGCAGCATCCCTAGACTTTACACAGCACTCTCCTGTTGGGATAACCAAAAAGGTCTCCAGACCTTGCTAAACCACCTTCAGTTAAGAATCACAGCCTTAGGTCAACCACGGGTCTTATCCTTCCCTGAGACATACTTGAAAAGTGTGGATGTGACCTCACGGGGTTATTCTGACAGGACTGACAGGGCAGTGGCAGCCAGACAGACAACCAACAATGTCAGGACAAACATCAATTAATAAGTTATCACATGAAGGCTCTGTCCTATTATGTTTATTTAGTTAATTTATTCAACATAATTGTTGAGATGTTTAAGCTTAATTGTCAACTTGGGAATTAATGCAGCACACTTTTGGGTGTGTCTGGGTGGTTCAGGGGGGCCTGGCCATGGGGCCTATATATGGTCACTGGCCCTTCCCTCTCTGGCACTGTTCCCTTACTCTGCTTCTTTGCCACCATACTCTAAGCAGCTTTGTCTCACCACGCCCTTCCACCATGATGCTCCTGCCTTGGAGCCAGCCCACCATGGACTGAATCCCTGAAACCACGAGCCAAATAAACTTCCCTTCTTGTAAGTTCCAGGTGTCAGGTATTTTGTCTCAGGTATTTTGTTGACTAATACACATGTATTAAGAAAGTGCCTAGTGCTTAAGTGTCCTGGGCTCTGGAAATGTAGTAGTAACAAAACAAAGTACAAAATTCCCACTCTTCATGGAGCTTGAATTTGGCCTAGGGGTCACTCACCACTGAGCTGTGGAGGAGGCAGAAGGCAGTAGTGAAACAGGCATCAGAATTAAACACAGTTCTAACCAAAGTCTGGTTTTCTCACTTTTTATATACATGACTCCAGGAAAGTGATTTTCAGCTCTCTTTTCTTTTTCTTGTCACAGCCCCTAACATAGAATTATCTTTAAACCAGTGTTACCTGTGATATAGATCATGTAAGAGCCCTGGATTTCGAGTCAGAAGTTTTCATTCAACAAACATTTGTGCTTGCAAAATAAGCTGCACATATTTTCCATACCAAGTTCAAATTTATTACACTAGATCTTCTGTAGAATCCGATAACTAAAACCCACACTCTGTCCTTGCAGAGCCCTCCAATTCACTCTCTAGTGGGGTCAAAGGGAGGTGGCAAGGTGACTGATTATAGGGCATAGGCCTGGTTTAAGTCTGCAGTTTGTTTTTTCAGTACCTAAGTCGCATGTTGGATGTTCAATAAGATATTTGCCAAATGAAGAAATGGTAAATTCTTCTATAGAGGGAGAACAAATCTGTGATGCATAGAAATGCTTCATACACTGAAAAGTTCAATGTCAATGAAGTCAGGAACACTACAGATCATTTATCCTCATCAAAGTAATTGATTTATGGGTAAATTGATAATATCAAAGATTTTCAAGTGTTTGGAAGCCATTTGGCTTCTTTTTTGGGGGGGGGGCATCAAGGATTGAACTCACGACCTTGCGCTTGCCAGGCAGGCAGTTGGGCCGCTGAGCTAGATCCCCAGCCCTTGTCTTTTTGAGACAGGGTCTCACTGTGCCGTTCAGGCTGGCCTTGAGCTCACTTTGTAGCTCAGGCTGGTCTTGAACTCTCAACAATCCACCTGTCTCAGCCTTCCGAGTGCTGGGATTACAGGCTTGTGCCACCATGCCCAACCCCATTTGGCTTCTTAAGTAGATTGTTTACATTTTTTTCTAGCAAACCTTTTTCCCCATTGGCTGGAAAAATAAACTTGAGATCAACTCAGATCCAAATCACAGCAAATATGGGTGATATCCAAATAGATTCATTTGGGTTTAAAAAATTTTTTTAAGTTATTCTGTTAAGTTCGTTAACTTCATCTATAAAAATAGACTTGAATTTGCTTAGAATGTCTTTTGCTTGAAGTAGCGGAAACAGAAAGTAATAACAAATGACAATCTAACAAATTCTAAATATTATTGAATTGAGCAAAATTGACTGTTCTACTAATATGCTTGTAATTATTTTATCCTAATGAGTTTTTTTTCCTTTTATGAATCAAGCTGTTTCCACTTAGATAACCTCTAGACTTCAAATGTAAATGTATTTAATATGGATCAAGGGACAATTGAAAAGTTTGAGAGAAAACAGAGACTCAGATTAATGGCACACTGTAAGGGAAGACTTCAGCGAGGTCACCACATGCCTCAGTTCTGTATGAGGTTTTATTTAAACGTGGAAAAACAAAAAGGTACCATGTTTGTTGAATGCCTGAAGGCAGAGATGGAAAAAGCAAAGGTAAACTTTGCAGAAAACCAAAGTTGGCAGGAAATTGTAAGATGAGATTTGGCTTGAAAATATAAACTGATTTACCAAGAAGGAAACTATGAAAAGATCAAAGTACTCATTCCCCTTTCCACATTCTGCCACATGACTCTGGCTATGGGATTAAGGTAACCACTACTATATTAAACCTAGAGGAACTTTAAATTCTCCTCTCACTGCTTTGCCTGAAATATGTGGGTCATTGCCCCCCAGTGAATGGGGGGGTTCAACTTATAGATTTTGCTAATTAGCTAGACTTTTGCATTTCTATTTATACCGTATGATCTAATTACATATGTTTTTTCTATTTATACCATATGATCTAATTACATATGTTTTTTTTTTCATTAAAAAGACTATGGAAATAAAAAGCATAAATCATAATCGTTGAAAGCATTTTTGTATATCCAAACCAAAGTAAAAGCTAAATCAAGAGTAAAAAGCACACAAACACAGTGTTTGAGTTCCTTGGTCATTAAGTCAAGTGTTAACAAAGTCTGTCCTCTGCATTGGGAATTCAACCAACCATGGGCTAAAAATATTCAGGATAAGCCGGGCGTGGTGTTGCACGCCTGTAATCCCAGCACTTAGGAGGCTGAGGGAGAAGGATCGTTGCAAGTTCGAGACCAGCCTGGGCTACAGAGTGAGCTCAAGGCCAGCCTGAATGGTATAGCGAGACCCTGTCTCAAAAAGACACGGGCTGGGGATTTAGCTCAGTGGCCTAAGCGCCTGCCTGGCAAGTGCAAGGTCATAAATTCAATCTCTGGTGCTGCAAAAAAAAAAAAAAAAAAATCAGGATAAATATTGCATCTTTACTGAACAGACTTTTTTCTTGTTGTTATTCCCTGAACAGTGCAACATAGCTACTATTTTCATAGCATTTGTGCTGCATTAGGTATTAGAAAGTAGCCTAGAGATGATTTAAAGTATGCAGGGGTTAGGCATAGATAATATGCAAATACCGTACCATTTTATACAAGGAATTTGGGCATCAAAAGTTTGGGTATCCCAAGGGATACCCTCCCTGCTGCCCATGTCAAAGGGCAATCTTATTATCTGGGTTGACCTCAAAGGCTGAATAAGGAATCCATTGTGAACTTTTGCTTAGCAACAGAAGTCTTGTCCTGCACAAAAGAGACGTGCTCGGGGTGGAGTCTGTCCAACCCGCAGTGCCTTGGCGGCCACAGCTTCTATAAGGCACCCCTTCCACGACCTCAGCTCTCAGGGACAGTAGCAAACTGGTCCTCACTCCTTTCCCCTGTCCGTCAGGCCCCAGAGTGGTACTGGCTTCCTGCTGTGGGCTCTGTAGAGATTTCTCTTCCTTATTTTGCAGCCATAAGGCTGCTCAGCCTTATGCAACACAGTCCCTTTGACCTTCCATCAGTCGAAAGCTTTACGTATGTCACTTGTTTCACACAGGTCCCTGGACCATCACTGAACCGGGTTCAAGATAAAACCAAGGAGCCAGAGACGGTGCCAATTAGAATTTAAGAGCCTTTATTAGCCAGCTGGTGACTGGACAGCAGGACCCACGCAGGGAACCACTGTGCAGTGCCAAGTGAAGGGAGAGCTAGGTATTTATGTACTATAACCATACCCCTGGTCCTGGTTGCCATCCCCGTTGACAATGGTTACAATTACACATACCTCTATAACATCCTGGTTGGCATACCTGCTGGGGCACGGTGCACTGAATGGGCCTGAGAATATGGAACAAAGTTACATTCTCAAGGGGGGCGGGTAGCCTCACAAGCAAGGGAGTGGGGAGGTACAGACAGGGTTCAGTAGTTTTTCTATTATATCAGCCTACAACAATCATACACCCTGTACTCTTTCCTCCTGCTTCTCCAACAAATTGCCACAAACTTGAACTCTAAAAATCTACAAGTATATTATTTTACAGTTCTGGAGCACAGAAGTCCAAAATGGGTTCGATTTGGTTACAATTAAGGTATGGGCGGGATTCACTCCTTTGGAGATAGTAGGGAGAATTCATCGTCTTTTCCATCTTCTGGAGGCTGCCTGCACTCCTTGGGTCATGGCCCCACCCTCTGTAGCAATATCTTCATCTCTACTTAGAAGGCATCCTCAGATGAGCTAACCCAAACTAAAATCTCCCCATCTCCATATCCTTAATTTAAGCACAGCTGCAAATTTCTTTTGCCCTGAAAGTTGCAAGAATTAGGATGCACATCTCTGCAACGCCTACGAGGACATTGATCTGCCGACCGCACCTTCTATCAAGGCAAAGCAGTTTTTTTTCCCAGTGTTCTTTCCCCATACATGGAAATGCTCTTAATCTCCACTACCACATCCGCTCACACTTCATCTGTCCCATGTTCCACTTTCAGCTCTCATGGGCCAGTTAGGTTGATGAGTACCAAGTCATCTAATGGATTTTCTTCTGTCTTCTTATGTTATTTCAAAATGAAAAGAGAATAAAAGTGACGATACAGAAATTCAAAGCAAAATAATAGGAGCTTAACACTGGATAATATATTAGTTGCTGTTATCTTCAAAGTAGGTGCTCAGATTACAAGATATAAGCATGAAAAACTGACCCAACAATGAAAACACAAACTGTTCTCTCTCACACTGTGTTTACTTTGAAACTGATCCCTAATGCTCCAAAGCAGGGAATAGTAACGGGATTTTCTGGTAGTCAGTGAAGAAACTGGGACAGACGTCTTAGGGCCCACCTCCCTCTCATTTGTTGCCCAATATAATGTGTTTTCTTAACTGAGGGTTGCAGTTTTTGAGTAACAAGACACTGTCATTGCAAAGTTAGTGGTTAAGACCTTGGATTCTGGATTCATATCTTGCATGGGTTTAACTGCTTTGGCTGACATTATTTTATTTCTTTATTATTATTATTATTACCTTTTTTTCTTTGGTACAGGGAATTGAACTCAGGACCTTGTGCTTGCCAGGCAGGCACTGTGCCGCTGAGCTACACCCTGGCTGCCATTTGTTTAGTTGTATGATCTTGGGCATGTTACTTTACCTTTCTATATTGGTTTGAATAAAAGTTAAAACATCCTAAAACATAGTGATTCAATGAGAATAGAAGCATATTTCTTGCTCACATAATAATCTAAGATAGATTTGTAGCTGGTACGATGTGACATTGCCACTAAGCTCTCCAGCAAGCTCATTCAGATGTGTCTTTGCTGCTCTCACCCACTTGTCTTGGCCCTTATGGTCTAAGCCTGCTCACTATTGCCCCATCCCCATCCTAGCATGTGGACAAAGGAAAGATCTGGAAGGCAACCAGCTTCCTGTTAAGGATAGAACCTTGAAACTGCAGATATCATTTCTACTGTCATCCAATTGGCCAGAATTTGGTCACATGACTATACTAAACTCCAAGGGAAGCTGGAAAATGTACATTATGTTTAGGCAACCATGTCCCCAGCTAAAATCCAAGAGCTATTTCCTAGAAGCTCTTGGATTGGAAGAGGAAATGGAAATTAGAGAATAATTAGGAGTCTCTGGTTAAGTTTTCTCATTTAGAAAATGAGGATGTCACTTTGATGATTGAAAGTAATACATAGGACTTGAAACCGCGTGTGAGTGTTTGAGAAATATTATTTTATGGTGTTGTGTTATATACCTCCCCTCTTCCTTCTGTCCTGATGTCTGCCCCAAGGTAAAGGTGGGTCATGAAATATCCAAGCACGTGGGAGGTTGACTGGTGAGTAGACTGGCTGGTTTAGACGTACAAGGATAGAGGGAGCCATCTGGCACCCATGGAGAAGCCAGCCCACCCATGTGAACAAGTGTGTGGTGTGATGAAGGAAATAAATATCCTTATGGACATGGGGCAAGTTCACCCTGAAGAGGGGAATAAGGATGGAGAGAAGGCAAAGAGTGACAGAGAGGAGGAAAGGAAGGCCATGGAGGAGAATGAAAGGCCAACATCACTGTGTAGATTAGGAAAAGACTCCCTATCCTTGAGTTATGTTAGTATAATCCACCACAAAAGTGTTGAATAGACACGCAAGTCTAGAGTGACTGTGGTATCAGTGGAATCCCCTGGAACTGTTCAGTTAACAACCAACAGCACTAGTCCTGGAAAAGCCATATAAAAGTAGAGAGACTGACAGGGCAGGGTTAGCAGGGACTAAGTAAGAAAAGCCACATTGTTAGGAAGTGTGAGAAATTAGAGATTAGAAGTAAAGGTGAATGTTATGGATTGTCTCCCTTCCTAATTCATAAATTGAAGCCTCAACCCTAAATCTGATTATAGTTGGAGACAGGGACTTCTTGAGGTCATGAAGGTTAAATGAGGTCATAAATCATGGCCTAATTTGCTTGGATTGGCATCCTTGTAAGAAGCGGAAGGAGCCAGCCATGATGCCCAGTGCCTGTAACTGTAGCCGTCTAGAAGGCTGAGGCAGGAGAATCACAAATTTGAGCCCAGCCTGGGCATTCTAGCAACTAGGAGAAACCCTGTCCCAAAATAAAAATGAAAAGGGCTAGTGTAGCACAGTGGGAAGGCCCTGGATTCAGTCTCCAGTAGGAGGGAGGGAGAGAGAGAGAGAGAGAGAGAGAGAAAGAGAGCAAGAGCCCCTGGCACAGCACACAGAGGCCTGTGGGGACACAATAAGAAGGCGACTGCCTACAACCAGGTGGAAAATCCTGGCCAGAAGCTAAGAAACTGACCCTGATAGCACTCTGATCCCCAGCTTCCTGCCCTCAGAACTTTGAGAAAATATCTGTTGTTCAAGTCACCTAGTCTGTGGTATTTGGCCAAGGCAGCACCAGCTGAGTAACACGCATTAAATGGGAAGAAGAGAAAATGTCCATCACAGAAGAGAAGGCAGAGCGGGAAGCTGTTTCTCTTCCAGGCCGGAGGGCGGGAGGCCCGGTTTGACACTGAGCATCTGTGATTCAGGGAGTTTCCAGGAATCTGAGAAAGGCCTGTCGCTAGGTTGTCCTTGTAAATGAGGCTCTACTGCCACCTGGTGGCGACACTCTTAATCCATTCTTTCATCATTCATTCAGGAACACCTATTTGCTGCACGAAGTACTGTGCTAAGTAACGAAAACAGAATCCATGGACATCAGCATCAGCTCACACTTATGTTGTGCTGAGCTTTGCCCTACGAAGCTTTTCGTACAGAAATGATCTTTGCTTCATTGCAACCTTCAGGGAGGAGGACAAAAGATTTTGAGACATTAAATAACTTGCCCTGCCCGACAATGCACACCTATAATCTCAGCACTCGGGAGGCTGAGGCAGGAGGATTGTTGCGAGTTCGAGACCAGCCTGGGCTACAAAATGAGCTCAAGGCTAGCCTGAACTGCACAGTGAGACCCTGTTTCAAAAAGACAATTAATTAATTAATTAATAACTTGTCCCCACGTGGATAACCAACCCAGTTAAATTCTGATCTTAAACAAGGGGACAAGATCCCGGAACTCTTCACAAACATGTTCTTCACCCTTGAGGATCTTGATGTTCTTATTATTAAAAGATAAAAATCGTTTTAAAGGAGGTGTGTTAAAAAAAAAACTAGTGGTATAAATTGGCAGCAGGTCCTTTTATTCTTTATGGATTATTTTTAATTCACCATTGAGAATCTTTCCCTTCTAGTAAAAGAGACTATATCCAGGTGACTGTTTGCACATTCAATGGATTCTGGTGCTGGCCTAGGCAGAGAGGGTTTTAGAAAATAGAAAGTCTACATTTTGCAGGAATGTGGCAGTGGAGGATAAGTAGAAGGCAGCAAAGGATATAGAATAGAGACAAAGAAACTACAGAGCTATACTACCCAGTATGGTAGCCACTAAACACTGCTTAAATTTTACTTTTAACAATTAAAAACTAGAAATTCCATTTGACTCAGCTATTCCTCTTCTGGGTACTTTCCTGAAAGACATCATACCACAGTGATCCACGCATACCTATGTTCACAGGAGCACAATTCATAGTAGCTAAATCTTGGAAGCTGCCTAAATGTCCACCAACAGATGAATGGATGAAGAAAATGTATTTACGCAAATGGAGTACTACTCTGCCATAAAGAAAGATAAACTTGAGTCATTTGTAGGAAAATGGGAGTACTTTGAGACCATAATGTTAAGTGAAATAAATCAGACACACATTTAAATATAGCATGGTTTCTCTTCCATGAGAAAGCCAATTATAAAAAAAGAAAAAGAAAAATAAACAATAGATAAGAAGTAGGAAGATAGATTTTTCTTAAAGGGGTAGGGGATCAAGAGATGGAGGGAGGTGGAGGGAAGAGGGAAAGGAGATGACAACAAAGAACGAAGATGTGTTGTATACAGTGACAACTCCACACAGGGAATGTACACATTATGAACTGCAAGCACGTCCTAATAAAAATTTTTACTTTTAATTGGTTCAATTCAATTAAAAATTCAGCTCCTCGGTTGCCCCAGCCATAGCTCAAGCCCTGGACAAGCACTTGTGGCTGAGTCTACTTTTAAGGACTGCACAGATAGAAAACATTTCCAACACCACAGAAAGGGCTTGGGGCAGCACTGCTGCCAATGTCCCTCATCCTGGAGGATGAGGCACCGCAGGGCTCCTCCAGACCTGGGCACCCAGAGACCAACTGACTGCTGGGATCTGGTCGCTGACCGAGTCCGAGAGGAGGTACAGTAATCCTAGGGCACAAGAACTGGTTCCTTTTTTGCACTTACTCATCTCAGGGGCAGCCTGAGAGCGGTGTTGTTGAGCTCAGATAGGATCTGGCTGCTCTTTTCGGGGAGGTGATGGGAAATGAAGAAGGTCCTTGTTCCTCCTTTCCATAGAGTCCTGGAACTGGTCCTTGGGTGCTGCTGCTCCCATTTTCCAAGGGTCCCCTTGGAGGTGTCCTCTTGGCTGGTGGCTGGACTTGACAAGGATACTTCTTCTCCCAGACCCCACTTTGCTCGGGTCCTCTGCTGGGGCTGATGTTGCTAAACTTGTCCGGCAGCAGCCTACACTGTGAAATGAGTTACGCGGGCCTCTCACCCCCCAGCCCTGTCTTTGTGAAGGCCTGAAGATGTTTAACCAAAAGCTGCTTTTATGATTCTGATGCTTATTTGCTCGTCCCTGAGTCTCTGAGTCTAACGTTTTCATTCTCCTACTTGTGGAGAACTGGCAAAAATGGGGAAGTTAGATGGGAAATAACCAAGTGGGAAAGTAAAATTTTATTTTACGCTAACTGCTAAAGGGAAACTTCCTAAAACACACAGACATAAATTCGCAGAACAGGGTGGCACCCAAATTTAATCCAACTATTGCTCCATCCCTTCTGGGTCACTGATTTGCTGGGTCTTTTTGTCAAGTACTTGTTCTTTCCCCTTTAATCCTACTCTTCAACCTAATTGAGACCCTGGACCACCTCTTCAACCAACCAAACTCCTCAGCTGCCTTCCTCTGGGCTTGGCATCCTGGAAACACCCTTCGGCTAAATTCATTCAACAGATATTGATTGCATATCTGCTGCCTTTCAAGAACTATGGCCTAGGAGGGAGACACACTGGTAGAATGAAATAGATACAGGTATACAGACACATAGATTCATCACGAACATATCTATTGCCTATAATTCATTTGGCTGTAAATGACAGACATCTCAAACTAGCTTACATCAAAAAGGGAGCTTGCTAGTACATAAAATGCAAGAACGTACCTTGAATTTAGGTAGCACATGATCTTGACTAGAGGGTCAAACAAGGTTCCAAGCTGACTCCCCCCACCTCCCAATTCCCTTCTGGCTCTGCTCCTCTTGGCTTCATTGTCAGGCTGCAGGTGAAGACCGGTGTTCCCGCAGCTCCAGGTTCACACTGGAAACTCACACTCCTTCCCAGTGGCTCCTGCTCAGGGACTGTGCAGATGGTCACACAGTTGCTTCTGAATTGTGCCTGCTGGACGTTCTGATGGGGCGTGGCTTGAACCAACGTGATAACCTCTGAAGATCAAGGCGGAGAGCTGCATCATCACAATACCACTACCAGAGGAGGGAGACCGCACGCTAGTGTTAAAAACTTTAGACAAATTAAAGTCCATAGAGTTTATGTGTGTGAAGAATGATTTGTGGATCGGGCAGCATTCAGAACCAGAAGGGGCTCTAAGGATCCCAGTCATCACCAAGTCTCTAAAAGTCAAACACAGACGAAGTCTTTCCTGGGGCCTGGCCTGATCAGCTGGCTGGCTGTGATTGGTTGAAAACTTAGTTATTTGTTACAAAATGATTTTCCTAGATTAGGTTTTAGTGTGTTTGCATACTGTTACAGTTTGTGCCTAGATGTCCCTCCCAAAGCCTCATAGGGTCATAGGGCTTTTTCAGAGGTGTCTGGAGCTAGAGTGTGTGATGCTGGGATCAAGGGTGTGTGACTAGTAAACCAGCCCACTGACTGGTTTGGCAGAATTCTGGCTGGGATTAAGGGTAGGAGTGCTATACCCACCCTAGGGCGCGTAGCCTATATACAAGATAAAGGACGTGAAGAGTCTTGTCCCCCTCTCTTGTGGCTTTTGCTACCTTGTGGGTGCCATGCACTGTTCTCCTCTGTGACAGCCCTCTGCCAAGCCATCCTGCCTTGGAGCCTGCTGATTATGGACTGAAACCTTTACAAACTTTGAGCCAAACAAACCTCTCCTCCTTTAACTTTGGGTGTAGGGTATTTTGTCTCAGGAACAAGAAGTAACTAAGACACATCCAATATATTAGGTTGCCGGTTTGTTATGCAGGAACTCAGAATGCAGAGACAGCCTCAGGCCGACAGCTTCCTGATTATTTAATTTAATAGTAGGTAGACGGAAATTAGCAGATGTCTCTACAGGAAGCGCAAGACATAAAAACACAGCAAGTAGGGGCCTCACTCTGGATGGGGGTTATTGACTAATGCTGCGCTATAAACCTTATTTAAAATAATAGGTGAAAGCCAGGCATAACATAATAGGTAAAAGCGGTGCATTCCTGCAATCCCAGTAGTACAGAGGCTAAAGCAGGAGAAACGCAGGAAGTTGAAAGTCAGCCTGGGTTAAATAGTGAGTTCAAGGCCACCCTGAACCGTATAACAAGACCCCATCTCAAAAGAACAAAACAAAAACAAATGAGTAAAATAAAACAATGGCTTACTTGGTGCAATGTTCTACAAATTGGATTTAAAAGATTGGATCCAAAAGAACAGAATTTTACCTAATGACTATTTATGCGGGTAATGTCGTATCAGGTTCCAGTTCTTCTGTATCAGTTGCACTCTAGCTGGTCATAAGTGCGGCTACCCCACTGTACAACATTTTATAGGAGATGTAGTTTCTCTTTCCGGCTTTTCTTGCTAAGGTCTTGCAGATTTATTTTCACAAACTGTTGCTCAGTTTAGCCCACCCTTGTCTGGTGAGAAAACAGCCTGCCCCACACGATCATGTGGGGGGCGAATTTAACCGAATGTGTGCATGACCTGCTCAGCCCTCTGTTCAGTTGGGAAGGGTCGAGCTCAGAGCCCGGGTCGCTGGCCTTGTGATGCCTGGCCTGTGTGTCACAGTTTGCTAATTGTGCTCCGTGTGAGGGGCGATGGCCAGATGTCCTCAGTGTATCTCATTCTCTGGAAAACCTCCAGCCTTCACCCTTAAGTAACAGTGACTTTCAAAATGGTAACAAAGGGGACCACATCTCCTGTGCGATCTTTCAGGCGGTGAGGGAAGAGAGGAAGCTGGGGTGAAAAAAGCCTGTGGTGAGGCCGGGGTGGGGGAGGACAGGGCAGCACGATAAGGGATCTGGCCGGGTCACACTGTCTGGGTCAGAAACTTCCCTGTTGTTCCAAGCCGAGGGGTTTGAGAAAATTACTTTTTCTTTAGAGCGTCACTTCCCCCCGCTGTAAAATAGAGATAGAAATATAACCAAGCCCCAAGAAGTCCCCAGTGGTCACCACCCCCTGGTGCTTGTGGCTTTGCTCAGTTCCCCACTATGGAGTCAGAGTGGCCTGTGTGACCCGTGGGACAAGACAGAAGTGGTGGCATGTGGGCATTTCTCAGTAACATTAGCTAAAGGCAAGAGAGCTGGCTTTGCAGCTGCTGCTACCTCTTCCACTTTTAGGGGACAGGACACCTCAGACTCCCTATCCTGATGGCCAGGCCAGGACAGAAAGGACAGACTCGCAGAAACAAGCATTCTGTGTACAATGTGATGGACTCAGTGTCCTCTGCAAATATGCACGGGGCTTCAAGCGTACGTCTTAGTCCATTTGGGCTGCCATCACAAATATCACAGACAGAAACAACAGAAATGCATTTCTTCACGTCACTGGCAGTATTTTGCCCTCCCAGTTTTCCATCCAAACTTTACATTTTCGATCAGGATGGACTTCTAAAGTGTGATGGACTCACCATGCAGCAAACAGTTAAGTGCTAGCGCCCAAGTTTTATGTGTCTGTTTGTGTCTGTATGTGTCTAGCTAGTCTGTTTCGCAGGCACAACGCCTGAGATATGATCACAACGGTATTTTGTTCTTTCCCAGCCCTTCTCGAGTTTTCTCAGTGAGTTAGTGTTGCCCCTGAAGAAAACCTTGGGCAGGTTCATGACTTTTCGGGACACTCAGATTACACCAAGCTCCTCAAGGTACACATTGCAAATTGCCCCGGTCTGGGAATTGGAATACAAGCCGAAGTGAGTGTCTTCATCGACTCAACGCCATAGCGCCTGCTCCAAGCTGAGGGGCTCGAGCAAATAACTTACTACAGCCGCGGTTTCCTGCGACTGGAGGGCTTAAACAACAGACATTTGTCACTCACAGAGATGCGGGGGTCAAAATCAAAGTGTCTGCAGATTTAGTGTCTCGCAGTTGGCTGCTTTCTTGCTGTAGCCTCACAAGATGGAGAAAGGACATTCTAGTCTCCCCTCTTCTCTTCTGTCCTCTTTCTTTCTTTCTTTCTTTCTTTCTTTCTTTCTTTCTTTCTTTCTTTCTTTCTTTCTCTCTTTCTTTCTTTTTATACTGGAGATTGAATCTTGACAACACTGAGCCACATCTCCAGGTGGCCCAGACTTGCTATTGGACCGTGTGGTGGCCAGCGGTCCCTTCCAGGATTGTACCGTCCCACTTGAACGTTTGGATGGAACAGTAGAAGAACATGAAAGTTTAACAATTATTGAAGACATTTAAGGTATTGCAGGCAAGAAAAGTAGGGAGAAAATGTGTTCTGAAATGAAAGAGATGTGGTCTGAATAGAAGCGCTAAGAAGGGTTCTGAAGAAACATTTAACTTCTTGGAAACACTGAGCGATAAACACAAACTCGCCGGAAGGACAAGCCATCCACACGGTCCACTGCCGTTATTCCCAGTAGTGCCATTCTGTAAAGTTGCAGTAAACACTGAGTTAGTGAATCCTGAACCGTTGCTCCCAGGAGAAGGAATTACAGGTACCGGAGATCGAACTCACGATCTCGCTCTTGAGCCACTGAGCTAAATCCCCATCCCGGTTGGAGCCTCTTGTCACAATTTTCATCACCTGGTTGATACATAACCTTGTTGTCTGTGTGTTTCTGCTTAAAGACGCTTTATGTAATACACAGCTGATTCATTAGCATTGAGCTCACAGCCGACAGACGCTAACCCGTTCCTGAGCTCAGTTTATCTGACCCGTGTGCTCTCCCCAAAGGACACGGCAGCTGTCTTGTGCTTAGGAACACATCTTTGGCTCTTGCTTGGGGAAAAATTTAAACAGTGAGATTGTTGACAAAAAGCACAAAAATGTGAAAATGCATGACACAAGACTGCAAAATGATCTTCGCTGATCGTAAAAGAGCAGCAACAGGAAGGCAGAGTGTCACCGTGGTGGACGTCAGTTGCGACCTCCTCATCCTGGCGACTCAGTTTTCTGCAGCTCTGCATCTCTGTGAACGACCATGACAGCTCCTGTGGATATTGATTTTAGGTAGCAAGTTTTTGTACACTGGTGAATTTGCAAATAACCAAATCCACAAAACATGAAGACTGAGTATAATATGTATGTGTATTTCATGATCAGAAGAATTAAGGACCAAGAGAGAGACAACATGCACTGGGGAAGAGTTTATGGAGAAAGAGGGCAGGGAACGGGGATGAGATGGGTGAGGAGGGCCTTCCAGGATGGTGACCCGGCTATGCAAGGTTCCTGCCTGTGACGGAAGAAGTGGTCTAGGGGGAGAAGGAGCTGCTGTGGAAATCAAGAGACAGCTGTTTGGAGCGGGGAGGTCAGGGTCAGGAGGCAGGTAAGAGTGTGCCATTTCTCAGCAGGGCATAAACCCTCTGTGAGATGGGAGGGATGAGTCTGACTCACTCTTTCTTTCTTTCTTTCTTTCTTTCTTTCTTTCTTTCTTTCTTTTTTTCTTTCTTTGTTTTGTTTGTTTTGTTTTGTTTTGTTTTGTTTTGTTTTGTTGCTCTGCTGCACAGTGCAGTGAATGTAGCTAATAGTCAGTGCCACACATTTCATGGTCATTGTATCACTGGGAAGTGGCTCTCAAATGTTCTCATCATGAAAGACATCAAATGTGTGAGGTGACAGAAGGGTTGGTTAGTTCGTTTTGATTATTCCACTTTGTTTTTTAAAAAATTGTAGTATTATGTCATGCCCCATAAACATGTGCAGCTATAATTTGTCAAAATATTTAAAAAAAGTTTAAAAAAGGGAGAGAGAGAGGGAATAAGGAAGGAAGAAAGAAAGAAAGAAAAAACGAAAGAAAGAAAGAGGGAAGGGGGAAGAAAGGACGGCTGAGACACACCAGTGGGAGAAGAGAAAGAGTAAGTCATCTCAGAGTCACTCACAGATTTGTTCAACTCGGAATCCCAAGTAAGAGGCCTTTTGTGCTGTGTGTGGAGCACACACTTGGGATCCCAGCTCTGGGAGGCTGAGGCAGGGCAACCACTGTGAGTTTGAGGGCAGCCTGATTTACATAGCCACCCTGGAATGCATAGCAAGACCCTGTCTTAAAAAAACAAAAAAGAAAATAAGAAAGAAGGAGGGGTCTTTTGTAAAAAGATGATGAAATAGTTCCTCAAATACCCCTTTGTAGATGAGAAGAACCTTTAGCAGGAAACCCTGGTAAGCTGGTCCTCGCTCATGAAGACCTATTTCATGACAAGCAGAAATAACCTGCTTGGCTGGCAAAGGAAGAGAAATTGGACTCAAAGCCAAGCACCGAGATAGAAATACAGCTTTCGCAAAGGAAATCCTGCAGATACTTGTCAAACCTGGCCAAGCTTTCATTCCTTAGAACAAAAGGTGCTAGTGTGGTGAGGAATCACTGGCTGCTTAGTAGGAAAACCTGACGCAAAGCTGGAAACCCTGAGTCAGCAGCGAACTGTCGTCACCAGCTTGCCCTCAGGTGGGCCAAGAATAGACCTGGAGCTGCGGAGAGAACAAAGTAGAATGAGACCAGCAGCTGCAAAGACTTTTCTCTTGTAACTTGAAAGCAGCTTCCCCCTTTACTTCATCCACTTCTCCTCTTACCCGAACTGGGGCTTTGTCACACTCACAAAAACCACTAACACTATGAGTCCGGTTGCTGCAATGAATGGTTTTGTGTGGGTGCAGCAATCCTATAGGAAATTTCCCACATGGGTTTGGCTATCCAGACTTCAAAGCAGGCTGTCAAAATCTGGCTACAATGTCTTCACCATCTGACATGCATTAGAATGTCCATAGCAGCACTATTTATACCAACCCAGGACCAGAAATGACCTCAAAGCCCATCTACTTTAGAACAGGTAAAGATTGTGGTATATCCACACATGGAATACTATACAGCAATGAAGATGCACAGGCTAGAGCCACACACAACAATATGAAAGAATCCCATGAAAATAATGTTGAGCTGAGGAGCTGGGCATGAGAGCACATATTGTATCCTTTTGTGTAGATAAAAGAAATATAAATAGCACAACAAATCAGTTGTATGCAAGCCACAGACAGTGGTTACCCCCAGAGAGCAGGATTTTTATAGACTATCGAGATCTTATGGGGAGGATCTAGTGGGCTAGTGGTAAAGTTCAGTTTGTAATCTGGCTGTTGCACTGGTGTACCCAATTTACAGAGTTCAGTGAACAATGCACACTATTGATTTATGCACTTTTACAAGTGGACTAGTTTGACACAATAGTTTGATGTTCCCCTCAAATGTTCACGTGCTGGAACTGAATCCTCAAATTCATGTGTTAATTGTATTGGGAAGTGGGACCTTTGGGAGAAAATTAGGATTAGATGAGCTCACAAAGGTGAAGCCCCAAGGATGGCACTAAAGGTTTTAAAACAAGAAGAGAGACCCAAGTCCAGCCATGTGACACCTCCACTGTGTTTAGATGCAGCCAAGGGGCACCCCTTCCAGATACCAAACCCACGCTCTCAAGATTCCCCCACCTCCAGAACCGGGGGACAAATAAATGCCTAATCCTTATTCTTCATAACTCACCAGTCCCTGGAATTTTGTTATAGTGATGAGAAACTGACAAAGACAAAGAGTGAGTTTCATGATGATGCTCTAAAGTGCTCACCATCAGCAAGAGCCGTCAGGGCGTTTTGGTGTTGTGTGCAAGCATGTGGCCTAGTGAGTGGCATCAGAGGACCAAAAAGAGTCAAGAAGGTAGCTTTCTTTATTTTTGCCCAGGGTCAACACCAAGTAAGACACTGAACAAAAGGATGCCTCTTATACAATCTCATTCATTCATTTATTCACACATTTGTTCAGTCATCCAGCAAACATAGAGTGGAAAAACATGCATAGTCTGGGACTTGAGGATACTCCATTTCGTAGGGAGACTAACAACTATGTACACAGTGCTAAGTGGCTTCGTTGGGAGACAACATTTGTGTATTCACAGGTGTCAGGATAGAGGACCCCAAAGAAGTGGCCCTGACCTGTATGATCAACTTGTGAACTAAATTTCCTTCAACTTCTGTCTTGGTTACTTTTCTTTCATTGTTAAGACAAAATACCCGACACTCAAAATTAGGGAAGGGAAGGTCGATTTCTTACAGTTCTTGGAGATTTTAGTCCATACTTAGCTGGCTCCAAGGCAAGGTGGCGTGGCTGAGGGTCAGCCTGGTTGCAAGCTGCAAGAGCAAACAGGGTGAAAGAGGGAAAAACACACCTTCTTCCCGACCTTATATTGTATGTTGGCTCCACCCCTGGGCGGGTGCAGCACTTACACCACCAATCCCAGTGCTAGACAACGAACCAATCACAAATGCTAGATTCAGCTGCTTCCATGACCTCATGACGCTTGGGGGGGCCACCTAGACACAAGCTATAACAAGTCCCAAATTGTCCTCCGGGCCTCTAAGCCAATGGATTCATTTACTATGCCCACGAATCACCTGAGGATGTGGTTAAAGTGCAGATTCTGGTTTTCTGAGATCTGCATTTCCGACAAGGCTTCAAGGAGGTGCTGATGTGGCTGGTCCTCATGCTCGCTCCAACTCAGGCTAGCATGACCATCTATTTGTCCTGGCTCCAACCCAGGAGAGGCAGAGCTGTGGAGAAGGCACATGAAAGCACAGACCTAGACATGAATATGCACACAGGAGTTCTGCACAAGGCTGCAGAAGTGAGCACGGATTAGCCCAAAGATGGGGAGTTGCCTCAACTGTTTTGTAAGCTGGACACAAGAAAGGTAGCCAAAATAATTTCTTCCATGTTTTCACTCAACTGGAGGGAGGAGGTGAAGGAAGTCACATATACCTTGTTCCCTTAGAGAAAGAGTCTACTAGATGGCAGCCCAGACTGGAGAGAGACAAGGTCTGAGGGAGCCGAGGTCAGGAAAGGAGAGTTTGGGGGGCTACAAAGACGTCCGCACTTCAGGAAGAAAGCAGAGGCAGCCAACCCAGGCAACTTGAGCTCAGTGTGGTTGGCATGTGGCATGTGGAGCCTCCCGAAATGAGGGCCACCGAGCAAGGTGTGGCCCCATTAGAAATAAGAAGTAAACAGCCACGGAAGGTTGTTTTGGGTTTCATGTATGGCTTTTGGTTCTAGCGACATTTTTCTTTATCTCAATAAATAATTTTTTGAATAGGAAGCTTATCCCAGACTCCCAAAGTCTGTAACAGTTACTCCCTTGAAATTTCCATTTCTTGCCTCTCTTCCTCAGTCACCTCACTTCTCTCCTTGCAAGCAAAGGACACAGTGAGTTTCTTGAGACTCTTTCTAGAACTATTTTAAGTAGGTATGGGCAAATTTTTAATATATTCTCTTCCAGACTTTTACGCAAAACAGCACATCATCTGGAATTGGTATTTTGTCACACTGTCGGACCACACTGCTCCCCTAACTTCCCCGTTCATTTACCCTGACTCCAATTACATTCTGCTTTAACTTGTTGACTCTGCCTCTTCATTGTCCTTCATGGTTCTGGTGTCCTAACTTCCTCAGCTTGCACACTATACTGACTAAATCACACCTGGAAGATACACATGACTAGGGAAAATTCACACAGTACTGCTGGCCCAGCTCACTCTGGATCCATGACCAAGGCCCTCCAGTGGACCCTGACAGGTGCCTGGCCACCTAACGAACCCATCTAATCTTCCTTTCTTCTCAATGACTACCTCATATCTCCTCTTCTCAATACCTTCAATACCTCATTTCTCCTCAACTTCATGCCCTACCAATGACTCTCCTACTTTGTGGAGACAACCAAAACAGTTAGAAGAGGATATCCATCAGTTAATGCTTCTTTACTCACTACCGACCTATGCAGATCTG
>RJWT010017500.1:0-19308 GCA_004365215.1 Cuniculus paca | reverse complement strand
CCTCCGCCGCCGGCCTGGCGCCCGAGCCTGAGCCCCGGGTCCCCACGCGCAGCCCCGCCCCTGCGACAGAGGCCGCGACTCCGGAGCGCGGGTTCTCGGGAGGGACGGGCGGGCGGGCGCGGCGGGGGCTCGGTCCGTGGGGCTGCGGGGCACAGTGTGGCCGCCGCCTCCGCCTGCGTGCGCGCCAGAGGCCAGAAGCGTGGACTCGGGAGACGCCACCCAGCGGTGCCCGGGATCCTCGCTGCACCGGCTGGGCCTGTCCGGCCCCCGGAAGGAGCCAGAGCTCCGGAAGAGCAGATCCAGGAACACCCGGAGCTCGGACGTGCGGACCCAGGAAGGCCCGGGAAGGCTGAGAGCTCTGCAGGTGCCACCCTGCCTCGGAGGCAGCCAACTGCGGACTGCAGCCTCCACATTAAACTGAGAGCTGCAGTCAACCTTTCCTCCCTGAACTTTGGGTGCTGGGTATTTTGCTCTGCGAGGAGAAAAGTAACAAAGGTATCAGTACCAAGAGTGGGGTCGTTGCTCTGATCCTACCTGACCATGTGGCTCAGGAGCCTTTAGAGCTGGCTTGTGGGAAGAGTTTGGAAAGGTTTGGAGACTCCGCCTGAAGAAGCATCCCTGAAAGCTTTCAGTTGTGCTTGGTGGGAGATTTTGGTCAGAGCTCAGAAGACCAGAATGCTGATAGAGATGCAGCCGGTAAAGACCAGGCTCAAGGTCCTTACTGAAGGAACAAAGACCATGGTGGCTCATGGGCTCCAGACCATGTGGATTTTCCTTTGGCAGAAAATTTGTCTGCACTTTGCTCATATCCAGAGACTTTTTCTGAGACTGATATTAAGGGTAGCAGACTAATTAAGCTTGTAGAAAAAATTTCAAGGCAGTCTAGTGTTGAGGCAGTGGCTGCTGGGGGCTTTTAGCCAGGTCTGTGTTAAGAATCAAGAGCAAAGAGCTCAGTTGAATGATTTAAAACATTTTGAGTTTGGCCAGAAAGGAAGCTCCAGTAAAGTTCTGGGCTATGAAGATGGCACAGAGGAGAACTTGTTTGCCGAGAAGGAGGAGGGCAATAGAAAAGATGGGCTGGGTGCACCCCAAGAACCAACAGGACTCCACACTTTGCAGCCTCAAAATCGCAAAGGTAAAAGGCTTTGCTTCGAGACTAGAGCCCCAGAGCACTCTTCTGGGCTGGGCTCATACTGTTCAGATCCAGGCACTCTAATCCCTCAGATTAGAGAGAAGGAAACCTGGCTACTACTCCAGATGGTAGCAGACCTTGGGATCATCCATGTGGTGCTGGTTTTAGGTGCAGGAAGAATGCATGAGTTGTGGGTCAGGAAGGCTTCCACCCGGATTTCAGAAGAAGGCCTGGGAGGCCAGGCAGTGTGCCCCTGAAAGGGCAGTGTGTGAAGCTGTGAGGGTGAAGCCAGAGGTGCAGTGGAGACCCCAGAAGTTTGGAGAAACCAAGACTGTGGATCTTCTGAGGAAAGCTGCAAGGAGGGAGCAGAGCTAGCCCCAGAGAGAAGCCATGGAAACTATAACCACCAGAAATGCCACAGATTGCCTTAGATGCTGCACATGGAAACACAGGACTTAATGTTTGCCTGCTGGATTTTGGACGTCCTGGGGTTGCATTCCTCTCTGTCACCCCACTCCTGCTCCAGGCACAGGTGGAGAAGCTGCTCACTTACAAGTGACTTTCCAGGACCAGGACCTGGCCAGGTGGCAGAGCCAAGCACACGCATGGCTGGAGAGATGCCCCAGCAGCAAGCCAGGAAGAGAACAGAGACAAGGGACCATGGTCCACCCCAAGCTAGACTTGTTATTGAGCAGGCCAGCTGAACTACCTGAGGACTGGGAATACATCTACCTAGCTTAGGAACAAGATTTTTAGAATATGAAGTTTTTAGAACCAAGCTATGCCGAAATTCACTACCAGCGGACTTTATTATTAACAAGCCAAATTTTAATTCATTTATAGTGAACCTCTGTGTTTGTACCCTGATTCTCATCTTTATTATTGATGGATTGTTCTTCTATGTCTTCTGCTTCTTCTCCTTCCCCTCATTTTCCTTCTTCTCTGTCTCCTCCTCCTTCTTCTTCATCATTGTCATCATCTTCATCTTCACTACTGATTTATGAATCGTCCACTTTTTATTCCTGTCTTCCACCTAGCTCCTCCTCCTTCTTTGAGAAAAGTTGGAAGTCTTTTGTGACACACAGAGACTGTTTTTAAAATTTCCTAAATGTCACCTGTTTAACTGATTTCCTCCATTTACAGGGAGGATTTTTGTTTGTTTTTGTCTAGAGTTTTGTTTGTTTTTGTCACCAGTAGTGAGTCAAGTATGGTTTACAAGCCTTTTCCAAATCACAGATGGTACGAGGAGATAATTTTGTGCCTTTCAAATATATTCTGCTATGCAGTGCATGCAAGGTAAACTTGTAATTTAGCCAGATTAAATCTTATTTAAAAAGAAGTGTTTGGCACTCTGTGATGCATCAAAAACATCTTGTGAGAGGCATGAGGGTTGATCTGGGTTCACCAGAGCTGGTGGGTGGCTCCTTTCAGATGGAGAATCCAGCATTTGCATTTGCATTTGCATTTGCATTGTGCTCCTTGATGAAGCTCAATATCCTTCTGGCATCTCTCAGTATAAGGCAGATCACATCTGATTTATGACACTTTGAGTTCATGAATAAAATAAATCTGATATCCTTGTCCAAATAGTTCCTTCATTTCACATTCAGGCTCAACCCCCATTTACTTATGATTTCTCTCAACCAACTTTTTAAATATCCTTTATATATTTTAATCATTATATATGAATTTTTATCAAAGTCTTGATTAATCTCCTTCAGGAAAAAAGATACGTATTCTAAATCTTATTGGCTGGCCTTCCATGTTCTTCTACCCCACTTGCAGACATTGAAGGATATTCTCTTCCCATTTAACTTTCAAATGTCTCAATTTGGCCTGGCTGTGTGACACATGTCAGTAACATCAGCCCATTGGGTAAGAGAATTGCAAGTTCAAGTTAAGCCTGGGCAATTTAGGGAGATCCCATATCAAAATAAAAAATAACAAGGGCTGGGGATATAGCTCAGTGGCAAACCACTCATCTAGCAGGTACGAGGCCTTGGGTTCAGTCTCTAGTACCACAGAAACAAAAACAAACAAAAAACACCCAAGTCATGCATCTTCAGGCTACTTCGAGTAGTTTCCTCCGGGGATGTATGTCTTCCTCCCTGAATCTCCCCACTTACACAGGTCTGGAGAACCGTGGCCGTAGCTCTCAAAGCTGGCCATTGCTCCCCAGCCCCTTGGGCCTTATGAAGCATCCCGGAACATCTGTATAACACATGCAGATGGAAAAGGACATCTGCAAATAACACGCATTCCAAGGACTCCAGCTCTGAAACTCACCCACTCCCACTTAGTCTGACTTTAGGGTCACCTGCTTCACCCTCTCGAGGGCTCTGGCTTGAAAAACAAAGTAAACCCTCATCATCTTTTCTTTCCATGCAATTAAACTAATGCCTTCTCAGCTAAGCTCAGCATGAGACCCCCTATGGACACCGCTCATCGCCCATTTCAGACTTCCCATCATGGCTCTCACATCTTTCTGGGCACTCTTTCTGCCTACCATGTAATACTGTTGCTCTTCACAACCCCTCCTCCTTAATATTTGTATACTTAGGCTCCATTTAAATTTATTCTATTCCTTCTTCACCTTCTATTATAAACCTCCCTTCAAGAATTCATGGTACATAGTTTTGCATTTGAGAGCAGCAGTAAAAACAAATTCGGTAAACTCTCACGCATGATCACCACAACCTTTGAAATACTTTAGTCATCAAAGTTAGAGTTCACCATACACAGGGTGCTGGTTTTCTGTTGGAGGCACTGTTTCCATAGTCTTAAGTAGTTTCAGATCCAGTTTTGTGATTCAAAGCTGGATCCTAACTTTTCCATGAGTTCATTAAAAACATCAGGAAAGTTACTTAACCTCTCTAAGCTGCAGTGTTTTACTGTTCCCGGTTGGGGTTTTGTGAGATGTAAACAATAATATATCATGTTTTAAAATGCCTGCCATGTGGTAACCCATTAAATGTTCACTATGACTACTGTATTTTATTATCTTTATTATCCTAAGTATTGTGTTTTGAGCGTGTGCATTTAAAAAATTTATCACGAGGTCTGTGGTAGATTAACTAATGGACCACTTGGTTTTTTGGAACTGGGAATCAAACTCGAGACCTTTACATTTGCCAGGCAGGCGCTTGTGTTACTGAGCTACATCCGGGCCGTTAATGATCAACTTGTAACACCCAACTGAACTGAGTCAGTGTGGTGCTGGGTGTGGAAGGCCCACCTGAGAACTGTTTCCTGCAGCACAAAAAGAGCTGGTAAGAAAGATGGTGTGCTGTTGATGCTCCTGGAGAAGCTTCACACTGGCTTTCCGGGTATGAACTCAGCTGTTCTGATCATTGGAGAAGCTCTAGTCCTCTCTGTCACTGAGGATGGCTGCAGTTCTCTTCAGGGGAGCTGTGGTCTTTACCTTGAGTGTTGCTTCCTGGCTCCAGTACAGCCTGCTGTACACAGATCCTTCACCCCGCTGGCATAGACTTTCTAGCTTCCACTGCTGACCTTTGGCCCTTCCCAGCACAGATCCTTGATACAGACTTGCATGAGTCCTTGTTGTGGGCTCTTGGCCTCCAGCTGGACTTGTGGGAGGCATTGTCATGGGCTCTAGGTCTTCAGCTGGACTCATGCAGGACATTGTCATGGGATCTATGCCCTCAACTGGATTCTTTGGGTCTCTAGTACATGAACAGATCTCCTGCATGCTTTGACTCTTCGGGTGAACATTGTAAAATTATGTGTCTTGTATTGTTTCCTTTGCAAACCCTGACTATAACTGTTGGAAGCCACTGAAGCTGGAAATGGAACACATGTGCAGGGCTGCGGCATGGCCAGGGCGTGGCCAGACCCCAGAACAAGGAGACGCCTCAAAGGGCAAGATGAGACCACAGCTGAGACACCTGCCCCCAACCCCAATTAACTAAAAGACTGCAGCTGCAGGCATCTCACTCCTGTAGTGAAATGGCCCTGGAGATTTTCTCCTAAAATACTTCTCCTAAATTAACATAATCTGTTACTTGGAAAAATTCTTGAACCATTCCCAAAGTCCTGCTCAGATCTCGCTCTTTCCTCAGTATCCCATCTCCTTTTTTTGAATATCTAATAAATATGGGCCACCCAGAGACATTGCTTGTCTCAGCCCCCAGAGTCTTGAACTCTGTTAGAGAGTTTTGACCTTTCTGGAGCCCTAAATTCATACCACTTGCCTCATTTATTTAAGCCTTTGCTGTGCACTCATTTGGGAGATTGGGGATCTTGACCCGGTCCCCGATATACAACAAGGTCTGAAGCTTAATGAAGGGTCTCTTAGGTATGAAACTGTTTAGCTAAAAATAATGCAACTTGTACTCATTGCCGGGATTTAGTTCAGCGGCCCAAGCACCTGCCTGGCAAGCATGGGGTCGTGAGTTTGATCCCCAGTACATAAAAAAAATGTACTTGTAGACCTACAGTGTCTGGAATAGATAAAGTAAGTTTACTATTCATCGGGCTCATCAAATGAATTACTCAGTTCTAGGCTATGCCTTATAAAAAGATTATTACTAAAATGTCCTGTTTTCTTTTTTTTTTTTCCTCAGGACTGAACTCACAACCTCACACTTGCCAGGCAGGCACTCACACAACTGAGCTAAATCCCTGGCCCTTGTCTTTTTGAGACAGTGTCTCACTGCATAGTTCAAGCTGGCCTTGAGCTCACTTTGTAGCCCAGGCTGGTTTCGAATTCACAACGATCCTCCTGCCTCAGCCTCCCGAATGCTGGGATTACAAGCATGAGCCACCAGGCCCGGCAAAATGTCCTGTTTTCTAAAGATGACATCAGGGTTTAGGAAGGGTCTAAAAATTGTTCCCTTTCAAGTTTCAGAATCATGGTACTAGAGAAATTTAGTGTTCTCATAAAAGGGTAATGTGAAAAAAGGAGCTTAATTTTCTGTGTGAATCTCATACAGAATTAATACCAATGGGTATAATTTATGAAGAGGCTGATATGGATTTGACATTTTAAAAAAAGACCTTCAGGTAACTAGAGGCATACAGCAATGCAATGAGCTTACACAAAGGTCAACGTTCTAGTCAAGGAGGTGCTCAAGTATCCACAAATAACAGAGGTTGTGGGTGGAAATTGAGCTCAACTCTGGGATCTCTTCTTGCCTATGGGAATTTATGATCCTAAGGTTTATTAGGCTTCTTTGGTTGCAAGGGTAGAGCACTTGTCTAGCGTACACAGGCCCTGTGTTCGCTCCCCAGCACAGCAAAACTAAAAATTAAAAGTATTTAATTGGAACAGAATTAGTTGACTTGCAGAACTGAAAAGTCACAGCTGTTGTACAGAGATGAAGTCAAGGGTTTTTAACCAAAAGTATGGTTTCCTCTGTGGGGCTTCATCCCAAAATGCATGTCCCATTACATAGTCCCTAGAAATACTGGGCTTGTCTGGGGGCTACAGTTCCAGATCCCCTTCTCTCTCCCTTCATGTCTGGATCGGCTGTCTCAGAAAGACTCCTGTTGGTCTTGCACATGGTGAGATGCTGCCCCTGAACCATGAGAGCTTCCTCGAGGACAGTGTACTCCAACTGGCCGCTCTTCGTCACACGCAGGCGACTGTGTTAGAGATGAACTTCGTGATTGTTGGCACTGTCTGCAGAGGAGCTGCTCTCTGAGAGAAGAGAACTTGGGCGGACGAAAAGTAATAGCTAACTGCACTGTTAAGACTCCTGAACAAGCAGATGAACACAACTATGCTTCCAGGTGTTCTGGGTGCCCCCCCAAAGGTGGCATTTCCTCCATACCTTATTATCCCTCTCTAAATATGGACAATACCATATTTCCCCTTCCATAAACATTGCCTTTTATGGAACCATTGTTTTCTCCTAGAAGAGGTTAACGAGGACAGGTGGTTTTAATCACCAAGCAATCTAGGAATAATTTCTTTCAAGGAATACTACTAACCATTGGAAAGTAGAAACCACTTGGGTTCAACTAGGTGCAAATGGACGACAAATGGAAAAGTTAACTTATGTAGATTTTATTTGCAGAATGCCTAAAGATCTGCTTCACTCTTCCTATAGGGTACTTTGTTTCTTAAATGGAGTAGGTAGTTTTCTGAGATTAAAAAAAAATCCTTTAAGTTGTTAGGGTTTTTCAGCGCAATAGAGAAGCAAAAAGAAAGAAAAAGAACACTTTTATTGAGGATGTGGCGAGGCATGCACAATTCGTGGGGTTGGGCTTTCTCCTCTGCTGGATACAGAGGAGGCGGAGGGTTATGTGACCTCTGACCGGAAGTGGTGCTTGGGGGCGGGCATTGATGAAGTGTGAGGAACTGATTGGAATTCTTTTTGTGCACGTGGGAAAGGAAAGAGGAAGCTGTAATCAGGGCTGAAGGGGAAGGAGGAAGAAGTGGTCATCAGGGAAAGTGTCATTTTTGCTTTGGCCTTCTGCCGTGTTAGACCACTGCCGTAATGTCCAGTAATTTATACTAGGGCAGAAACCTTTCATTTCCATCTTTTTGTTGTTAGGAAAGGGCAATGACTCTCTCTGACTACTTCTTGCTGGATGGGGGCATTGTGTTGGGAGTTGGGAGGGTTGACGGGATGATGGTTGATGCCCATTTAGAAGCTGGTACCAAGTATTTCAGCCAGGACAAGGAATTCATCACTGGGGAATGCTTGCATCCTAGATTGGAGAAATCATGAAAAAAGTTTAAAAAGACAAGGTGCTATGGGGAGGCAGGTCATTATCATAATTAAAGGACCCAGGAGAGGTAGAAGGAAAGGTGCCTGTGATCCAAATGTATCATTTCACCAGGACCATGGTTAGGAAGAAAAGTATCCACAGCCTGGCTGTTGGCGCTTTTTGTCTAGGTAGTTGTGAAGACTTTTTACCACATCCATGACGATTCCCGACTCATTTATAAAGAAACAACGTTCTCCTCGCATAGCACAGCTACCTCCCTCTTGTGCTGTAAGGGTGTCTAGAGGTCGTTGGTTCTGGACAGTGACTGCTGCAAGGCTATTTATTTGGTTTTGAAGTGAGTGGATGGAGATGCTTACGTCTTCTATCTGTTGGTGAAGCTCCTGGGAGAGTTGATGATAAGGATGGGCTGCCATGCCTATTACCCCCACCCCGAGGCCAGCTCTACGTATAGAGAGAATACCTGCGCCAGCAAGAACTGGGACGTGGATGGCCCTTGTTCCCCGGGTGAAGTGTATATCATGAAGTTGGGATAAGAAAAAGTTTCCATGACCTCCTGAGAGTTTACTGTTAGGACTGGAACTAAAAGGATTAGTGTGCAAGACCCTGCCCACTGGGGAGAGAGACAAGTAGAGGCCCCTGTTCAGCATCCTATAAACCAGCCCTGGGGTGGACAGATGGCCAGGCTCTGGTTGGAGGTAATGTTGTGAGTGCAGTGGGGAAGGTCCCCCACTTCGTGCGAATTTTGGGACAAAGATACCAGGCAAGTGAGATTAGTTGGCCAGTCAGGAGGATGGTAGATAGAGGTGCCACTATGGCTGGGTCATGTGGATGGGATAGGTAAGAGGCATACCAATATGTGGGGGCAGCCGTATAAACATTTTGTTGATATGGAACACAAATCCAGCACTCTGTAAGGTTTGTGGAGTGTGATGGAGTAACATGTTTGTGACAGAAATTGGGGGATGGGTTTGAGTTTGGTGTGAGAATACTTGTGGCAGTGAGGTAGGTATTACTGGGATTTTGATGATGGGGGTGGAGTTATAGGTTTTACCCATAGAATGAGGAAGTTGCCTTGTGGGGTTGGATTACTTGTGTCATATTCATGATGGTCATAGAAACAAAGGCCCCAAGATATTTCCATGAGATACTGGGGATATGACGCATTTCTAATTGTGAATCTTACCCATGTTATACCATCTTCCTGTAACTTGTTGTGGCTGAGATAAAGGAAGGCTTTGTGCACAAAGAATTTTCCTTCCCACTAATCTGTTTATGATGTCATTAAGTACCTAAATTTCAACTCATTTAAATGTAGGTAGGAACCCCAAACCTAAACCAAAATTTCTGTTCTGCTTGATATCTCTGTAGAATTAATATTTATTAATTACCTAAATATCAATGATTAATGCTATTGATAATTTCTGGGAATTTTTCATATTTTTTAATATCCACAACAGTCATTGTTGAATACATGTATATCAATTGGGTATTGACAATATGGAAATATTTTCATGGTATTTTAAGTAAAATAACATGTGTCAAAAGAACATATAACGTATAATCCCATTCTCATTTCCTCTGTGTGTGTGTGTGTGTGTGTGTGTTTGAAAGAGTCTGAAAAAATCAACACTAATGATGTTTATCTCTAAATTGTATATCACAGTCAAATTTTTGTTGACTTAATACTCCAGTTTGGATACGGTTTCAGTGTGTGAAAACGTGGTCTCCACTGTGGCAGTGTTGGGAGGTAACAGACAATTTAAGAAGTGAGGCCCAGTGGAAAATGATTAAATCAATAAACAAGCCATTCTTGGAAGGGATAGTATCACTCTTGTGGGACTCTGGCTAATTCCTTCAAGAGTAAGTCATTATAAAAAGAGCGAACCTGGCCCCAAATCTCTAGCTTCCTGATTTCCCATATAATTACTTCTGCACAAAATCTCTCCTTTGGAAGGTCAGTATACCATGAAACCCTTACTAGAACCCAACCTGATCTTGAATTTTTTCGGCCTCCAAAACAGTGGGCAAAATAAGCCTCTCTTATTTATAAAGTATACAGCTTCCAATATTTTGTTATAGCAACAGAAAACAGACTAATGTGTCTACCCTCTGGATTTTTTTTCTGCAATGAATATTTATTAGAATAATGCTAGAAGAAAGTAAAAGTTATAATTCTTGTCTTCAAAGCAAACTGCCTTGATCATGAGTGGCTGGAGATCAAGAGCCCATTCAGACTCAATATACAACTGACAGTTACTAAGTCTTCCTGTCCAACCAAATGTTCTAAAACCTCAGAGGATAAATATCATATACAGAGAGTCATTGGTATCGAAGAGAAACAGGCATTCACAAAGCTGGTGTATGTGGAAAAAGAAAAAAGTGCCATGCATCTGTGGAAGTGAGCTCAGCAAAATGCCCAGGGATGGTGTTTAAGCATCAATAAGGTAAAAGCACAGCACCAGATTGAAGGCCAGCTTCGGGTCCTGAGGCTCAGTCAGGATCCCAAGGGAGCGACTAGGGTGGGCCTAAAGGGCCAGGACAAAAACCATTTGCAAACCAGCACAGAAGCATTTCAGTAGGACATAGTTCTTGCTAACTGCTAGTTAGCTGGGTGGAGTTAGTGCCCTAAGACCCACCCTCCCTGTGTGCCTCCATCCCATTGCTCCACCAGGTGATCCCTGTGGGGCAGATCCGTTGGGTACCAGAAAGCAAGGAGCAACTCCTGACAGGCCACAGCCGGGATCTGAGCCAGCACTCATTACTTAGGCTGCCGAGTCTTCTTACTGAATATAAACATTTTACAGAACATCAACATCAGGTGAGGTCACTCTGTAATTCTGATGGAAGAAAATGAAAGCAAGCCCACTGCAGAACCACGTCTGAGACCTGAGAGCAAGAACACCGCATGAATGACAAAAATAACAAAACACTGGGGCTAGGGTTTTAGCTCAGCAGCACAAGCGCCTGCCTGGCATGTGTGAGGGCGTGAGTTCAATCCCCGGTACCAAAAATATAAAATAAAATAAAAATAACCAAACATCTTCCCTCCTAGCTAGCAAATGAATGCCTGCTATTTTCCCCAACATCAGCTTTATCTCTATGGCATCTTTCACACCTCTCAGATAAAAAAAAATTTAGAGATCAAATCAAACAATTGGGCCTGCTTTCTGACCATCCTCCAAACCACCTAGCATGAGACAAAGTCCTGTAGGAGCCCCTCCTAACATCTTACTGAGCTGCCCGTGCTTGCCCACTGTGCCCAGCCTCCTTTGTTCCAAGTAATTCCAATCAGTTCATCTTCACACAAGTGTGGCCCTGCTCTTTGGCTGGGGACATCAACATCACTACATTGTCAAAACTGGTACTGACCCTCGCCATGACTGTGAGGACTCCGGAAACCTCATTTTTTTTTTTTTCTTTTTGAGACAGGGTCTCACTCTGCAGTTCAGGCTGGCCTTGAGCTCACTTTGTAGCCCAGGCTGCTCTCGAACTTGCAATGATCCTCCTGCCTCAGCCTCCTAAGTGCTGGGATTATAGGCGTGAGCCACCACGCCCAGCTCAGAAACCTCATTCTTGTTTAAAGACAACACATATTGGAAAGTGGACAGGCAGAAAGTGGTAGAAAGGAGAAAGGAGTGCGGATGGAGTAGCTGAAACAAGGAGGCTCTGACATTCTCTGCGTGTATCTTCCCGTATAACTCAGACTCAGATTCATCGCTGCGCTCCACATACTCAAAATTCACCCAGAACTGAAAACCACCAAGCCATGGTGAGTGAGCCCCAAGTGGACACAAACATTGACCAGTGAACCTAACTGAATTGCAGATGAATACCATAAACACTGAAGGAGGCAGGAAAGAAAAGAACTAAGGAACCGAGGCAAATATCTGTTTTGTTTAATTTTTAATTTTATCAGTACGTGTTTGCAGTACATGCAGTTTATAACCATCTTGGGGAGTGGTTACATGTACATACAATAGCTTGTTTTTCTTTTTTTGTGATTCCCTTCCCTTCCTTCCTCCTCCAGTTCCCCTATCCTATTTTTCATTCTTGTTGACATTATTAATCTTAGCTCATGTTGTAGTATATAATGTACACTTAATTGAGGTTATTAATTATATGTATGACAGATCTTTATTCTACTTATTTCTCTTCCCTTCCTCCTCACCCCTCATGCTTTTTTCTCTTAGACCACTCCCCTACTGTAAGAGATCCATCTCCTTATCTCCTTCTATCCCTCCTTCATTATTCTGTTTGTTTGCACTTTGCTTCACTCATATGGTATTTAAACTTGTGTGTCTGGTTTATTTCACTTAACATTATATTTTCCAGGCGTATCCATTTTCCCACCAATGTCTCAAATCTGTCATTCTTTATAGCTGAGTAGTATTCCATTATATATAGATACCACATTTTCTTTATCCAATCGTCTTTTGGTGAGTACAGGCAGCCTCTAGGATTTAACTATTATGAATTGTGCTGCTATAAACATTGGTATGCATTTATCACTGTAGAATGACATGTTAAAATCTTTGAGGAAGATACCTAAAGGGGGATTACTGAGTCATATGAATTTCTTATTTCAGTTCTTTGAGAAATCTCCAAACAGCTTTCGATAATGGCTGTACTAGTTTACACTCCCACCAACAGTGGAGAAGCGTTCCTTTTTCACCACAGCTCCACCAGCATTTGTTACTCTTTGATTTCCAAAAATGATTGCCATTCTTTCTGGAGTGAGATGGAATCTTAGCATTGTTTTGAGGGGTTGAGCATTTTTTCATGTATTTATTTACCATTCTCATTTCTTCCTCTGTGAAATGTCTGTTCATTTCTCTTGCTCATTTATTGACTGGATCTTTGATTTTAGGCAGCTTAGCTTTTGTGGGTTTTTTTTGTTTTTTTTTTTTTGAGTTCTCTGTATTTTCTTGATATTTGTCCTATCTAAGGAGTAGCTCGAGAAAATTTTTTCCCATTCTGCAGGCTGTCTCCTCATTGTACTGATTGATTCTTTTGCTGTGAAGAAGCTTTTTAATCTGATATAATCCCATTTGTTGATTCTTGCTGTCATTTCTTGTGCAATTGAAGTTCTGTCTAGAAAATCCTTTCCTACTCCTAAGTCTGCTAGGAGCTCGCCAGTCTCTCAATCTTCTGGGCAAGGATACAGTGAAGAATAAAAAGCAATAGGCAAAAGTAATATGGCATTCAGGGTCCCAGGAAAGGTCAGAACTCTTGTGGTTAAGACAAAGACTTCAAATTGCCCACTATCTGTTGGGTGCGTCCTACTGGAGGGCATGCAGCGACGTACAGGGAATAGCTGAGGTGAAAAGGTGTGAAAGTGAGCAAGGCCTTTGGGAAATAGAACAAAGACATTCTGAGCAGTAAAGTTTGCTTACAAGAACTGCATCATTGGGGCCGGGGATCTAGCTCAGCGGCCTAAGCACCTGCCTGGCAAGCACAAGGTCATGAGTTCAATCCCCAGTGCTGCAAAAAAAAAAAAAAAAAAAAAAAAAAAAAAGAACTGCATCATCTCTGAGGCTGGCAGTCATTGCCCCTGGAAATCTGAGCAGCCTCACCTGTGCTGCTGTTTTGCCTTCAGAGCCACCACAGTGGCCCAGGCCACTACAGACCTCTACGGTGACTGTTGGCACGAGGAGTTGCATTTCTGTATGCCAGCCACTGACTCATCAGACAAGTCACTTAGGGTGGGACAAACTCTTAAATTAATACGGAAAATCAACTGACTCATTCTTAAACCTGCTCAACACCGCCTCAGTGTGGTCTCCTTCATAAGTCTTCAAGTGCTTTACCTGTGGTATCTTCCAGTGGGTTTAATGTTTCTGTTTTAATATTTAGATCTTTGACCCATTTTTACTTTAATCTCATATGTGATGAGAAATAAGGGTCCAGTTTCAATCTTCTGCACACAGATGTTATGGTTTGTATGTAGATGGCCCCCCACAAGCCTCATGTAATCATGGAAGTGGCTGAATCTAGCACTTGTGATTGATTTGTTGTCTAGTGCTGGGATTGGCAGTGTGAGTTCTGTACCTGCCCAGGGGCAGAAGGAGATGAGTTCTCCCTCTTTTGTGTGGTTTGCTCTTGCTGCTAGCAGCCGCCGTGAATGGCCGCCCCCCCCAGGCATGCCACCCTGCCTTGGAACCAGCTGAGTATGGACTGAAACCCCCAAAACTGTAAGAAATAAACCTCTCCTTCCTTCACTTTGGGCATCAGGTATTTTGTCTCAGCAACCAGAGAAAAGTAACCAAGACAATAGATAACCAGTTTTCCAGGCATCACTTGATGAATAGGCTCTCTTTCCTCCTACATATGCTTCTGGCCCCTTTGCTGAAGATCAAATAGCTGAATCTGTCTGGGCAACTTCCTATATCCTTAATTCTGTTCCATTGATCTAAGTCTCTGGTTTTGCTCCAGTACCATGCTGTTTTTATCACTATTGTTTTGTAGTATAGCTCACAGCCAGGTATTTTTATGCCTCCTGCTTCACTCCTGTTGCTCAAAATTGCTTTGCTATTCTGAGTCTCTACTGGCTCCATATGAATTTTAGGATTTTTTTTCTAGACCTGTAAATTATGCTATTGGTAGACAAATAATATCATGACCATGCATTATAACACTATAGACAAAAATAATAATACATAAATGTGTTTTCTTGTGAATAAAAATACCTCACACAGTAGTGTAGGTTACCGATCCCAAATATTGTATATATGCATACTAGCATCAAAAAAAACACAAGTGAATGGATTATAGATAATGAGAAAGAAGATACAAATAAGGAAAGAGGGAGGGCCAAAACAAACGTGGTGTGGCTGAACTGGACCTGAAGTTCCAACACAAACTCATGGTCCCATGAGCAGATAGATATTGGTTTGCATTATTTGTAAGTTAGATGCATATTTCATAACTCATCTTCTGAGAGAACTTAGGCATGCAGTTAACCTTGGTATTTAAATAATATTTCCCAATAAAAAGAATCATGGATCCTACAAGAGTGTTTAAAGCCAGGGCTGGAAAATTCAAGATAAGTCTAGAACATCTTATGGTGTCAGAAAGTAAGAAACCACTTAAAAAAAAAGGTAAAAGGTAGCGGGGGTGGGGGGAAATGAACACAAAAGCATTCCTGATGGTGTTCCTAATGATAAAAGCTGAAAGAAACTAACCTGTCAACCGTTAATGTCGCTATTCACTCAAGCAAAAAATTCCCCATGAGTTATAATAGAGATCATAATCACTTTAGAGGTAATACCTGACACTGTTCAGATGAGTCTCCACTGAGGTTTCATTACACAGGAAACTTTGGAAATTCTTTAAGCATCTGGAATCTATTTCCAGGGAGCCAAGTGCTTCTTGTCAGTAGTGTGAAATCTACCCCACCCATCAGTGAGCCAAGATTGAGCAGCTGCAGGGAGGAGAGCAGCTTTGGAAGGCTGTCCTGCTGCATCCACAGCATTTCTTTCTGCCTTGCAGCCTGTGATAATAATTCACAGTATTTGTAGACCATCTCCAGTACGCTGGGCACCGTGCCAGTCACTTTCCATCCATGTAATTCTCCAGTTCTTTCACATTAACCGTATGAGTTAGGTTTGAGTAGTCTTTACATTTAACATGAATGGAAGTTCGGAAATTAAAAAGGTTAACCCAGTCATACAGATGGCAGGGGCAGAGCCGGGATTTGAAGCTGGATTTCTGACTCTGGAATGCTAACATCTCACCATGAAGCTACACTGCATCTGTGTAGAGGAGGAGACATTTGGACAAAAGACAACGAAGCAGAAGGATGGCCACAGACAGCCATGTATATTAGTTCCTGGACATGGCATTTCTTGGAGTAATTTACTCAAAGGCTATAATCTTTTCAACCAAAATAGGAAGGAAAGGGCCAGCGGGAGAGGCCGGGAAAAGTTGCCACTTAGCAACCTGGAAGTAGAGAACAGAGAATAGAGGGATCTTTCAAGCTCAAAAGTGAAATCTATTTGGAGGCTCAGGCCAGTAGTACCCACAAAGTAGTACCCTGGATAGTGTAGCTCCTGTCATTTTAGAGCAGGTGATCTGCAAGATAATAAAAGATGAGACCAGCAAAGTCCCTGATTTGAAGGGAAATTCTTATTACCCATGTGTAGCCTTGGACTCCAGCAGTTTGCTCTCATGAGATGACCCTGCCTTCATCAGAGAGGGAATTGGCTCAGTAAATCATCTCCATATCTCTAGGGCATGGTGCCATGAGCCTGGCCAACGTGTTTTCACAAAGGTGAGTTGTATAAGGCAACCAGGGAAGCAAATGAAAGTGTGGAATGTGCTTATATCCCAACAAGTCAGGGAACACTGAGGATGCATCCATGGCTTCTCTTAGAGAACAGAGGGAACCCTTTTATCAGTGAGCTGAGAAGGAAAGTTAAGACAGGCTGCCACCGCCACCAACCATCTTGTGGACAAGACGGGGTTGCATCACTTTGCCCCTGTAGAAGTAGGGACTAGCTCATAAGGGTTGGCCATGCATCCTGCCAAGACAGGAGATTTAGAGGTGGAGGTGGCCTCCCTTGTTGAATGTTTGCAGAAAAAGAAGAGGAGAAGGAAGAGGAGGAAGAGAAAGAGGGGAAGAGGAAGGGGAAGAAGAAAGAGAAGAGTGGGAGAAAGAGAAGATAAGGAGGAAGAAGAAGAGGAAGAGGAAGATGGGGCATTTCATTAGCCTGAAACTGAAAACCCGTACAGGCAGCACACGACCATTACTAAGTATTTTGAGTTGAAAAGAGAGACTTTATTTTTTAATAAAAGAGCATTCTTACCTAGATAATTGAAGGAGAAGGAAGTCAAGTATCTATCTTTAGAAGACAGAGACAAAAAGAAATGCTCCAATTTGGAAGCATAAAGTGAAAAAAGCCCAGGGAAAGAGCTGCCCCAACTCTGGGAGGCACCTGGGGGCAGCTGGCAGGCAGGAGCCAATGCAATGGAGCTGGCACCAGTTAACCAGGTGCTGGGGAGGCTGCTTTCTCCAGGGGACGGTTTACAGTACAAACTGCCAAGGCCCAAAGAGAAGCACAAATGCTGGTGAGCGCTAAGCTCTTAATGCTGTCAAAGAAGACCAGATAAGGCATGTGCTATGGATAAGTGTCCTCCAGAGAACCATCTGTTAAGACTTGGTCCCCAGATCATGGGGCTGTTGGCAGGTGGTGGACCTATCAAAAGGCCAGGCCTCAGAGAGGAAGTCCAGTAGTAAGTGTGTCCTTCAAAGAAGATAGTGGAACCCTATACCCTTCCCTCTCACTTTTTTATTTCCAAGCCACCATGTGATGATAGTGAATGGCTTTCTCCACCTCAAGCTTTCTGCCATGATACGCAGTCTCAGCCACAAAAGCAGTGTGTCTGTCCCACCATGGACTGAAGTCTCCAAAACCGTGAGCCAAAATAAACCTTTCCTTTTTCTAAGTTGATTCTATCTCAAGTATTTTGTAGTAGGAATGGACATACGACTAACATAGCAGTAGAACTTCAGTAACTGTGCCTAACACTGAGTCACTAAATGATACCAGCAGGAGCAGTAAAGATGGACATCAGGAACTTGGCTAGGTTCCAGGGACCCGCACCAGCTAGGCTACTGCCAAGGTCTAGACTTCTGTCCAAGGAAAGAACTCAGGCAACAAGTTGGAGGCAGTGAAGCAAAATACCACTCCCATTAGAGGGACGGGCAGCTGGTGAAAAGAAGTAGCTCAATGTTGAGATAGGAGTCTGGGATTTTGTTTGCCTCAATTGATTCAAGAACACCAAGTAGCACATATGTTAGCAGTGAACAGCCCCACACCCAAGTTATCAAGGTTCCTAATAGCTGGGCTAGCAAACATTCTCTCTAGATGATTAGAAGTACAAAACCTACAGGAACAGATGTTGCTGCTGACTGCACACACCTGAGCCAGTAGAAACTGAAAAAGGCACCAGGATGAATATGCAGTAAAATGAGTATCCAGTTAGTAGATGCTGTGATGCCACAATATTCCTTCAATTCGTTATTCTCCAAAAGTTCCCTGAACATATTTATGTCTCAGGTCTGACTGCTACTGAGTTAAGCAGAGAAATTAGTAAGCAAATTCTTAACTTAGAAGCATTTCCACCTTACATTTTCTTTTTCTTTTTCTTTTTTTTTTTTTTTTTTTTTTTTGTCTTTCTGAGACAGGGTCTCACTATGCAGTTCAGACTGGCCTTGAGCTCACTTTGTAGCCCAGGCTGTTCTTGAACTTAAAACGATCCTCCTGCCTCAGCCTCCCGAGTGCTGGGATTACAGGAGCGTGCCACCTTATATTTGCAATGATGGAGTTGGGTAGACATTTTCAATAGCTTCATCTAAACTTGTAATTAAAGATAAAGTTGTGCCTAAAGAAAAGCCTGAATGAACAAAGAGCTCACCAGCTAAAGATAAGTGTTTGATGTTTTACCCATAATCCTCTGAACACTTGAGATCCAACTTTCCTTAGAGGTCATTTAATAGAAGATTAGTGGCAACTGTTATGCTTGTCCTATACTTGGCTTCCATTTCTGTCTTCTAGCAAAACAGGGAAGGTGAGATTAACTCACAGTGGGTAGGAGTACCGATAACTCTGAACTGAGATCACTGCTTTAACTCATTGGGTAGGACTTTTATTTCCAGTGACTAAAGGCTACCTTGAGCCTGGCATGGTGACGCACACCTGTAGTCCTGGCTACTCAGAAGGTTGAGGCAGGAGGCTCTCTTGAGTTTAGGAGTTCAGGGCCAGCCTGGGCAACACAATAAGACCCTCAAATCTCAAAAGAAAAAAGAAAGCCAGCCAATTAAACATGGCAATGAATGCCTGTAATTCTAGGAACCAGAGGCAAGAGAAGTTCAAGCTCAAAGCCAGCCTGGGTAACTTAGCAAGACCCTATCTCAAAATAAAATTTTAAACAAGGACTAGGCATGTAGCTCAGTGCCCCCCAGGCTCAATCCCCATTACCGTTTAAAAACAAAATGCTGAACTCACACAAGTTTACACAGAAAGAGAATGTACTATTACTCTATAGTGATCCCTTTCTTGTCCTCATCTTGGTCAAGGAAGTTGATATTTGAAATTCCACAGAAAAGTTATTGGAATTCTAGTGAATTAATTCTAATCTACCACTGCTAGCAAAACCCATGGCGAGAATAAAGACACTAAAACATATTCATAATTATGGGAGGTTAAGGAGTCCTAAGTCTGGCCAGGATGAAGGTTCATCAGAACAAAGGCCTCAACCCAGGGCCTAACCAGGATTTTATTAATTTGTGAAGTAGGGAGTGGCTTGAGGATGAGTGACTGTGAGAATGGCAGGAGATATGTGAGTACTGTGAGCTGGGTTAGCTACGAGGCCGGAAAGCACTCTGCAGAGAGAAGGATGTGCAGAAAGATCAGTCTGCACAACACGATTGAGGTAGCCTTTAATGTTTTGGGATCAGTGCTTCAGCTCTGATGTACAGT
>RJWT010017499.1:0-18898 GCA_004365215.1 Cuniculus paca | reverse complement strand
GTGGTTTCTGTAGGTTTGGGTAGAGAGATGCACACAAGGTCTTAAGAACAGTCCCAGACACATGGCATCTATGAGACAAAGAGAGTCAAAAAGGTAATGTCAAGTTCGGGAGGTGAGGGGCTCATCTTAAAGGAGGCTGAGACTATCCGGCCCTTCCTTTTTTGTTTTTTCTTAGTTCTGCATACTTTTACAGAAAATTTCTATGACCACTCTCACACTCCTAACAAAAAAATTGTAAGAATACCATAACGAACTCCCCAATACTATAATGAACTGATTCTCCAACTGTATTTTGTGTTCTTTCCTTTCCTTGCTGTCTCTCTGTGTGAGAAAGACATGAGACTTTATATGTTTACGCATATTCATATATGTATATGCATAATTCTTACTGAACATTTGAGAGCAATCTGTACACAGAGCACCCTTTACTCCTAAACACTTTAGTGTATATTTCCCCAAAATATCAAATTCTTTTATAAAACTGTAGTATTAGGAAATTATTATTAACACAATCCTGTTACCTAATCTATAAACCTCATTTATATTTTGTCAGCTGTTTTGGTTATATATACCCTTTATGGTGAAGGAAAACTCAAGACGCAAAATGATAGAGTATTACCTGTAGTTCAATTTTCTTTCTTTGCATTTTGTGACACTGCTGGCTTTTCAGAGTATGGAACAGTTACTTTGTACAATGGTCCTGCCATGTATGGTGTGGGAGGATGCAGTGGGGAGTTTTTGTTTCAGGAATGATTAGAAAACATTAAAGGGTGTTTTCTTTTTTCTTTTCTTTATTCATTATCTTTTTTTAAAAAGCAGTACTGGGGATTGAACCCAGGGCCTTTGCACTGAGCTACATTCCTAGCTCTTACCTTTTTTTGAATTTCATGACAGGGTCTGGCTAGCCTGCTAAGTTACTTACGCTGGCCTCAGTCCTCTTGCTTAGCTAACCAAAAAGTTAAATTATTGCAATCTTATTGAATTCTTTTCTGTGCTCCCAAAGTGTATCTCTTCTGGACTGTTTATTCTTTTGGGATGTTAAAATTACTTTATTAAATTCAACTAATATGAAATTTTAATTAGTGGAAAAATTAAGGATGTTTTATTTATAACACTATAGATTATATATGAATTAATATGAAATGAAACATCTTCATAATTTTCAGTTTTCTCATGAAAGAATTGCAGATTAAATTATTATGTTTCTCAGCAAAATTGCATAGTTTTATTTACATGATTTCTGCATTTAATGATTACAATAAGGCTATTTTATGTTTTCATTACCATTATGAATCAGCTACTTTAAAAATGACTTTGTAATTTTATATTTGAATGTGGCTAACTTTGTAAACTATCACGTTGATTCAAATAATTAGCTATATATTTTACAGTTGTGCACTCATATGCGTAATGATAATGGCCATTTGTTTTCAACTTTACAAAAGCTACCACCAGAGCTTTTGCTTCATATCTTATTTAACATATCTATAGAATGTTAATGTTAAAATCAATGTTAAATAACCATGAAAAGTAGTGGGAAATTTTTATTAATTGTAAGAGTTACAGGAAAGTATTTAAAATAAAGTAGAACCCTGACTCTTAAGTAGTGAAATAGTTAATGGCAAAATATTAATAGTGAAAAGGCATTAATCTCCACGTTATATTATCTAAATGAATATGTTACTTAAGCCATTTTGCTAAAAACAATGGCACTCATGTATTATCAAATATATAAAGTAGAGAGCTTTCATGACATTGTGGCAGCCATGCAAATGCAAGTCGGAAACACAAAAATCAGTGTTTTGCATAGCCAGAAATGCCTGAGTACTGTGGGGCCATGTCTGTACAGGTGGCTGTTACTAACAATGCAGTAGGGGCCAGAGACAAGTAGAGGTAGGCAAGGTCTCTACTATTGAGTTGTAGAGACCTACTGTGCCTACCATGACCAAACCCCTGTGTTTGATATCTAGCACCACAAAAGCAAGCAAACAAAGAAAAGTACAAACCAATGACACAGTAAGGCAGGACGCCAAGGTAGGCCCTTGCTGGGAGATGCCAGACTCTTCCGAAGGACAGCATTTTAGAATCACACCATTAACCTTCCTTTCTTTCTGTCTCCTTCCCAAAGGTCACTGCTCTGCCTCCAGCCTCAGCTCCTCGCCTGTTTCCCCTCATTATCACTTGTCTGTCAAATCCCATTTTAGTACCTGCTTCTCAGAGGATCTGCAATAACCCAGACCCTACACGGCTTGCTCAGCTTGTCCTCTTGGATGTGTAGGTTGAGTGACGATGTTATTTAGAAGCTCATTACTTTGACAAGATGAGAAAAGTAAAATATTTGGACAGTGACATAATGGAAGCAAGCACTGGCAGCGTCACTCCAACAAAGGTCCTGTACCTGGGACTGCTCCCTGGGTCCTCAGTGTGACACTGCAGGGATTCAGGACAGGCATCCTATAATCATTTAAAAACAACAAACGATGGAAGTCTTGGAAAGTTTAAGTGACATGAATAAGATTACAGAAGTAAGCATAGAACCAGGTCTAGAGCTTTGTGCCTTTTGAATTTTTATTTGTAAGTCTTTCTACTTTATTACCAGTGTTCCGTAAGTTCAAATAAAATTAGTGATTATTATTTAGTTTTCAAAGTAAAATACAGCATTTAGTGGCATTTTGACACTTCTTGTAGGCATTTAAAAATAATTCAATAAAATACAATCAAAATTCTACTCAATAATCATTGTCTCCTATGTATATTCTAGATTGATTTCATGGAAAATAGGCCATTCTATTTTCACTATTTTTTGGCAGTATGAATAATTTCACATTAGTATAGAAAAAAGCTCCTCATATTCTAAAATAAAACTTTATGTGTGGAATATTTACCTGTTTTAGTATACCTCTAGTTTTTTAGTTTAATTACTCTGTAATAGCTCTTTGACATCTATCTTAGTTACTTTTCGTTGCAGGGACAAAAAAACCTGACACCCACAAGTTAAAGGAGGAAAGGTTAAGTTTAGCCTAGTTTGTGAGGTTTGAGTCTGTAGTCTGCTGGCTCCAAGGCAAGGTGGCATGGCAGAGCGACAAGGCAGAGAAGAAACAGTCCATGGAAGTGCAGGCAGGAGGCAGAAGGCAGTGAGACTTCTACATTTTTATCCTATACTGACTACAAGCCTGTTGGATGGTGCCAGCCACAACTATGGTGAGCCTTCTCATTATCCACACTCAGAACAATGCTAAACCAATCAGTGTACTAATCCACTACCACATACCCTTAATCCAAGTATTACACATCCATGATCCAGCCTCCTCCTAAAAGCCCCACCTATACGCTCATGAGGCTTTGGGGGGGACATCTAGACCATCAAGATACAAGCCATAACAATGTCTCTTGAAAATTTATTTATTCTTCTATTCATGACTCTTTAGGTGGTTTTTAGTGTTTCTCTTTTGCTGTTATAAATACTGCTGCTTTCTCATCCACAACCCATCACCCATGCACATGAGAAGTCTGAGGGTTGCTCGAGCTCAGGTTCACTGGTACAATGAGTCAACACATCCAGGTATCTTCCCAGCAATGTCACAGTTTCCATATGTCTACGTTCTTGCTAGTGCTTTCCCCTGTCAGCTTTTGTTTTTAACTTCATGGGTATGAAAGTGGTTTAGTTTCTATTTCTCTTATAATAATGCCTATTATTTCATTCCCCAATCATGACTACAAGTGATTTTTTTTTTTTTTTAGTACTGAGGATTGAATCTTGGGATTTTGTTCTGAGCTACTGTCCCAGCCAAGTTGGGTATGAACGTGGGATCCTCTTGCCTCTGCTTCCCAGAGTTCCTGGACTACATGTGGACACCATCATTCTCAGGTCCATTTGAATAATAATTTGAATATTTAATATAATAATTTGAATATTTGGATAATAATTTTTAAAAAGCCAGCCATGCTATGATAGCTCTGCAGGTCCATGAACCTCTTTAGCCCACTGGCTCGCTCTGGACAAACCTCCAAAATGCCAGCGGCCAGGGTTCATCTTTCCCCACACTTCTGCTAAAGGTACGGACCTACCATCAGCTTTACCATGTTATTGGTGGCCTTAAAACACTCAACGGTTCCCACTGCCATGGGATAAAATACAAACTTGCCAGGATAGTGAAGCTACTCTCAATATGCCAGAAAGTGATTTATGAAGCCTAGAGCAAGTCCAGAAGTGGGTATCACAACCTGTGGCAGGAGTCTTTGTTAGTTTCCCCAGCAACAGTGCACAGGCAGGCTGGCCCAATCTGCAAGAAGTCAATTTCCCCTTAAAATAACCTTTCTGTATCCACCTCCCAACCCTGACTGAGTTCTTGCTCCAATGTTGTCTTTTCCTTTGGACTTTGCTATAGAATATCATCAATCCAGAAAACCACTGTGACTTTCACAGCCTACCAGTAAAATGTCCTTGGCTAGAAGTGATGCCAGGGCCCAGGCATGCCATGCCTGGGGTGCTGAGATTTGTACTGTGGCCTAGGCCTACCAGGTGGGTTTATTCCATAAACCCCGCCACAGCCTATTCCAGCACCCTTCTCTTCTCTATCAACACAAGTTATCAAGCCCCAGTTGCTTCTAGGCTATGGTCACACATTCAAGACAGGCTCTCCTGAATCCATTTTCAAACCCATGATACACGTGAAATTAATACAGCCTCTTGTTTGGAAAAAATGCCCTGAGCTCCAGGGCAGACAATACAGACATTCCTTATTTAATGACCTATCTGTTTAATGACTATTCAGACTTATGACCCATCTTATTTTTTGTACAGTTCTGTACTTGTTTGTAGAGTCTCAATGCCTTTTTTAAAGAAGTATACCTTGTTTATACAGTAGTGTAGCTTTTGCTGATTGTACTGTACAGTACAGTACTATAATTTTATCTTCAGTTAAACATTACATTACTGCATGCAAGAGTTACGTAAATAAAAGCAAAGTCATCAAGTCACCATTTTTCTGTTCTGAATATTGTAATGTGCACGTGTACACAATTGTTCATTTAGCAACCAATTCATTTAAAGACCTAGTTGCAGGAACTGAACCGGTCCATTAAGTGAGGACTGTCTGTATTAGTAGGATGCTCAGAGTGACCCGATGCTGCTGCATGAGGAGTGAGGCCTCCTGACTCCTCTCCTGTTCTACGGATCGAGTTGCTGCTCAGGAATAACAATTCTATCAGCGATCTAAATATATCTTCCGTAGAATGGCCCGACATTGTAATATTGATTTTTAAAGTTAAAAATACACCTCGAAAATTCTGTTACTAAGGTTTTCAAAATCACTTTTGACACAGACTTTATGAGGCCATTTATATTTGTCTCCACTAAAGGAGAACATCACACCAGTCCCACTGCCTGTCCTCTTGGATGGGAGATGCCTCCTCTAGGGCATTCTCTGCTCTCCATTCCCCCAAGGAGCCAGAGCTGATGGTCATGTTTGCCCTTGATGACACCAGGTCAAAGCTGGCTGTCAGATATAGCATAGCTCCCAAGTAGAGCCAGCTAATGAGCTGGTCAGTGACTAAAAATAATTCATTTCTTGATGATTCTAAAAGATGTGAGTGAAGGGTTTCAGTTACCCAGATCTCAGGCCAAAGGCCATGTAAGCACATGGACAAGCAATAGAAAATGGTCCATGAGGGGCAGAGAGGGACACCTAGGCTTTCGTAATTCTCTTAGTGAACCTGTTGTGTAAGTGTACAACACTGCTTCCTCTCTACTCCTCTTATTTTTTTTCCTAACTTAAATCAGCTTACATAGGTTTCTCTTCCTTGCATGCAGTGATTGTAGATGGAGTAAGACATATCTTCCTTTCTAGGATACTCTGATTCAAGTACAAATGAAATGAAACCTCAGTATAGCTCATTAATTTGATATAGAAATTCAACCATCATCCAACATTTACCCGATTCACAGAACTCATGCATTTTAAGCAGGGAGAGGCATGTTTCTTCTTTCTTATCTGCATTCCCGAGGAGAGACTTCATTAGCTGAAACCAAGACTGTACTTTTCATAGCTAACCAAGACTCAATTATAGTTTACATCATGGGTTCAGGATCAGAATTCAAACCTAAATGGCCTATGAAACAAAATATGGAGAAATGAGAAAGGTAAGTGAGTCTCTAGTAGTCTTCTAGTATGTTTTTAATGCTTTTTTATTAGAGAGGGGGCCAACCTGATAGCATAATTAGTAGAAGCAGTAGTTTCTGACATGCATGCCTATTCTGGGGGTGGGACACAAAAAGAAGAGTGTGATTAGAGGAGCCATTAAAATGGTGATGTAAGACTCTGCTAGGGCTCAGATTCTGAGTGTCCCCCAAAGGTATACATGATGAAGGCTTGGTCCCCAGCTTGGTGAAAGTGGATGGTGGTTGGGACTTTAGGGGGCAGGGCCTAAGGGGAGATCTTTAAGTCATTGAGGCCAGGCCCTTGGGCAAAGGGGATTTTTTTGAGACCTTAGTCTCTTCCTTGCCCTCACTTTTGCTTCCAGGGAGTAAGATGAGTGATTTTGCTTTTCCACATGCTTCTGCCATGATGTGCCACCGGAGTCCAAAGCAATGAGATCCACCAGTCATGGGTTAAAACTTCTAAAATTTATAAAATGATTTTGTTTTATAAGTTAATTATCTTAGGTATTCATTATAGTAACTGAAAGCTGGCTACCACACTTTATTTCTACTTTTTTTATTTTAAAGAAAAAAACAATAAAAACAATGATAGAGAATTTCAAAACATGATAGTGGGAGACTCACAATGGTTAATATATTGTATGGTCTAATTTCACTTATGATCAGACTCTGAGTCCCTCTCCTTGAGATCTACCTAAGGGTGCTTTAAGATCACACTGTGTTTGTCACTTGCCAACGGCAAGCACAGCACACGCCATGGACCTGTGCTCCAGGTAGACCCATCCTCTGGAAGGCAGCACTGAGCAACATCTTTAGCATCTATGGGCAGGAAAGATGGAGCAGCCAATAGTGCTGGAGATGAAAATGGGCAAACCATCCACATAGCATGAGCCCAAAAGACCTTAAAAATCTGCTTTATCTCAGGGGACTCGGCTTTCACCTTAAAAAACACAGAACACAGGATTTGACAGTCACACCCATATGACTTCCTATTCTGTCTTCTCCCTGACTCAGGGGACCAGTTTCTGTGCCCATTAGAGAACTGGACACCTTACATCCTTTGAAGAAATGGCAGTGGATTTGTCTGCTCCACTTGTCTATCTGAGTCTTCTCTATGCATTATCCTACTGTGTCCTTGAAGGGACAGTGAAGAACAGAACAAAGCTACTGAGGATGCACATGTGTGGCAAATGATGGTGACCAACTCCTTCGGCATAGTAACTGAAAGGCAGGTCAAGTGGATGAAAGATAACAGCATACAGAGAATTTGAATAAAGTAACATTAGTTTAGTATATGCCTTTCAAGATCTTTATAATCACAAACTAAGCTTTGAAAGCAGTTGAAAAGAAAGAACTGAGATATATTATGTACACGGACCAACTCCCCACAAGGACTATCATCATTATATATTGCAAACATGTACCAATAAAAAATAAAAATTAAAAAGAAACAAGCTTTGTTTTCTAATATCTAAGGACCACTTACAGAAACTAATTATACAAGGGTCACATGTTATTCACTTCCTGACCACAAAGCAACTAGGATAAATGGTAATGAAACACAAGCTTGAACTTTCAAAAAAGCAACAATTTAAAACTATGAACTCAAAACACCTTTTTGTTAAAAGGGAATTTTAAATTGCAATTATAGATTGTTTAGAAGTTAGTGACAATGGAGTATGCTATAAAAGGAACACAAGCCAAATAATATGCAAAAGGAGAATTTGGAGCCCTAAATAGGATTGCCGTGTAACCAGCACATCCTGGTTCAACCATGCTGCCCATCTAAGCATGAGAAAGCTGCTGCATGGATTGGTAAATTGCACTGCCCTGAACCTTTCTAAAGCCTACCTCCAAAGCCTTCAGAGATGCAGCAGCTAAAGCGTTAACGCAAGCTTAGTAAGGGCCCTCTGGAGTCCGAAGGGCAGAGTTCATGCTTAACTACTTTCATCACCAAACAGGAAACTGTAAGTACATGAACTGGGCCTTAAATCCTTAAGTTTCTTAGAATGAAGGAAATAAAGCCAGATGTGGTGGTGCACAACTATAATCCCAGCACTCTGGGAGTTGTGAGTCCTGCTGGGTGCCCCATGTCCCAGCCTGAGAAGGGCCCTCTCCACTAGGCGCCAACCCTACTCCTCCCTCCTCCAGGCAGTAGCCCCTCGGCCCCCTGGCTGCTTCGTGATCTCCCACCCCTTGATGAAGAGTCTCTTTCCTCAGTTAACCACCTTGAGATTTACCAGCCAGCATCACTGTCTTAGTTACTTTTTCCTTGCTGGGACAAACTATCTGTTACAAGGTAAAGTGGGGGAAGGTTTATTTTAGCTCACAATTTATAGAGATTTCAGTCCATATTTGGGTGGGCAGTCCAAGGTAGGGCAACATGGCAGAGGAGCATGGCAGAGAAGAAACAGTCCATGGCAGAGCAGCCAGGAAGCAGTGAGCCTCCCTTCTCTGTGTCCTTTTATATTGATCTAGGCTATAAGTCTATTGAATGATGCCACCCACACCCAGAGTAGGGAGTCCCTCTTTAGTAAATTCATTCAGCCACATCCAGAACTATGCTAATCCAACTACAGGACTAATCCAGATATCACACACCCTTAATCCATATTCACAGACACTGCTACCTCCAAAAAGCCCCACCTCTGAGCACAAGTCACAAAAACCATAACATCTGAACATTGAATCATAGGCAGGTAAAACTGTAATCTGCATTAAACAGCCCTTTTTGACAAGGACGGACTCACACACACATAGTCACTCACTCACATATGAAACTCTAGTTTATCTAGAGCCAAATGAGTATGAAGTTTATCTAGAGTTTCATAATTATTCAGAAAATGTATTGAATAGATCTAAATGTATTCTTTCCTGAATAAGTTATCTCCTTATAATGTTTGTTACCTCAGTACATTAGCTGACTCCTTTATTCTTTAAAAGCTGTTTTGCCTCATTAGCGGTAATTACAAATCTCCTTTTATAATACTAATCTTGTTTATTTGCTTTAGTGTCTCTCATTTTACATATATATGTGCATACACACATAAAATGCATTTGAAAAACTAAAATTTAACTATAGAGAAATATAAAAATTTAAAACTACAGAAATATACCTGTGTATACACATATATACATACATGAAAGTACACGCACAAAACTAGAAAAGCTACAGAGAAAAAGTAAATAAATAAGAAGAAATCTTAATGTCATTAGTAGGGAAATAATTTTTAAAGAATTAAAAGTTTTCTAAAGGTCTAATATAATAAATTCCTAAATCCTGATGAATACTTAATTTTCTGAAAAAATTGATTTGATGTTCACAACATACAGATATTTTACACCTTTTACCCTTCTCATCACATGTGTATTTCCATTCCAACTCTGCAATATAATTTCATCCTAATGCCATCCATATATGTGATGTAAATGTTTATTAATTAAACCCTACTTTCTATGACAAAAATGTCTATAGGGTTAAATTGGATTTAAAAAAATTCTTATGTTCACCAGTTACATTAAATAAATTCTTCTAGACTGGGTAATCAATTATCATCATCAAAATTATTCAGTAGTGCATAGCTGATACAAATAAAAAAAGATATAAATGGTACTTATGATAAATGCCATTTATCAGAAAAATCATTTTTAATGATTTACAATGAACAAAATAACTAATTAACCCCGGTTTCAGTCTGGGAAGTAAAGGAGAAAGGGAAGAAGTTGAAGAAGGGAAAAGGATATAAAAGGAATCACGATGTGTTATGTCCATGTACCAACTTTCCACAAGGAATGTAATCATTATGTACTACAAACATGTACTCATAAAAATAAAGATTTTTAAAAAGTAGCTAAAAAATTGGAAAACATCTGTCGTGGGATAAAGTTTGTTACTAGTCTTGGAGTGATTCGCTTTCTGGAAAGTATCCAGGAAAGATTTACCAAGCATCACTTGCTTGTTTTTTACTGAGAGATCCATTAACTAACTCACAGAAAGGTAAGAAAATTGACATTACTAATTTCATTTGCTTTACCAATACAATATTCTGGTAAATTGATTTTGGATTAGCTCATACTTTATTTTTTAAATTTCATGTTTATTTATATTTTTCAAAATATCTACATAAAAAAGGAAGATTTACAACAGGAAAGATTGCCTTATATGCAACACAAATTCCAATGAGTGTATGATAGGCTCACACATGATTCGGATCTAATTCAAGTCAATCTTCTCAAGTTCATTTCTTAGCCATACTCAAGCTGCGGAAGGGATCCCAGCAGACAATGCAAGTGAAATGAATATAAAACAAACACCTTTTGCCTCTGGCAGCCTTCGGGGGCCCAAAAGTAGCCAAAGAGTTTAAAAACAATTAATATGTCAACTGCCACAGGGAAGAGAAACAATAACCAGAAAACCAGTATTTCTCAAGTAGAAAGCTAGTACTATTTTGCTGCAACTTCACAATACCAAAACAAATACAAATAAAAAAGGGTTAGGTAGTAGGGCCTTATTTGCTTTTCTTTTTCTTTAAAATATGTCAAAAAGGAAGCCAATTGCTTGATATCAAACGTGCTACCGAAAGAAAGGGGAAAAAAAATCCACAGATGAATCTGGAATCCATTTTATTTAAGAAAACTGTTATGTTTTTCCACTTAACATTTCTACATTTGTAACTCTCCAACATTTCCTCATTAAATAAAAGCAAAGAGTGACAGCTAAGGCCTGATGTCTACTCTAAGCTTAGGGTAATACTGACACACGAATTTCCCGATAAGACTATAGAAAGCTTCTATAGGTTCCCAAAGACAAGGAAAGGCCAGTGGGAGGATACCCTCCAGTTTTACTTGTGGTTCTGTTCTTTCTGTTTCTGGCTTTCTAAGATGTTTTTCTTGATTTCTGGACTACAACGAAACTTTCAGATGCACCTTTTCCTTTTCCCTGTTTGATGACTCCTCTATTTCTCTTTCCTGTGCTTGTTTAAGGAGATAACCCCTTCTCTCCAACTCCAAGAAGGATACTTATGGATTATGTATTTGCAAATAGCAACCACTGATGCGCCACTCTTCTGGAAGCATTCCTTAATGGCCTCAGTTAGAATTGCGCCCCTCTTGGGACATGGTGAGGAAGTCATCGGTGTTTGTTTCCGGGCCCTGGCTAGCTGGCTGACAGAAAGAGCAGGAAGGTGTCGTTTTGGTTTCCACTTTCTTCTCCTTTTCCTTACACTGATCTTTCTCCTCCTTTTTGGTTTCTTCAGAAGACTTATTATCCTCCTTCTCTTCAGTCTCGGGTTCTCCCTTGGGCTGTTCTGTCTCACTAGATGTAGCAGGTGGAGTTTCATTTTCTTGTTCTTCTACAGTGGACATAGATTCCTCTGAACTTATATCTGGTTCTCACTTTTCTTCCTCCCCTTCAGCTGTTGGGCAGAGTTTCCTGGATAGAATTCACAGCTTGACGAATTGGCATGGTCCTATCTACCTTTTCACCTAACTTGTCCACGTGGATCAGCTGAGCTCCTACCATAAGTGGGAGTGCCTTAGGATGAACGAGTTCACCGTGAGACATATCAGCTGCCACTTAAAGTGATTTCTAGGCCGGAGTACAGGTTACACTCTGAAGTGTCTGCTGTTAACCATAAGGATTTTTCCTAATGGTTCCAGCGTGAGGAAGAATCAATCTGCACCCAGTCAGGCCTCTTGGTGCTGCTCCCACCACTCACTGTCCTCTCCACCACTGCTGTCCTCCTGGCCTCATATTTTAAATATATTTTGTCACAACCTTAGAGCTACCGATTTAATCATGCTATTCATAGAAAATGTGTACCATATAACACACAGCAAAGTTATTTTATCAAACAAGTTAGCCCAGAACCTGACTTGGTGGCGCACACCAGTAAACCCAGCAGTCAGGAGGCTAAGGCAGGAGGATTACTGTTGAGTTTGAGACCAGCCTGGGCTACATAGGGAGTTCAAGGCCATCCTGAACTACATAGTGAGACCCTGTTTCCAAAAAAAAAAAAAATTAGTCAAATCATGTTTTTTTGTTTGTTTAGAAAAAAGTGTGACTTCAGTCATAAAGTCAAATAAATGTGTAATCATACGTGTCAAAGAATGCTATAAACATGATCAGAATATGTAATTTGTAAAATAAATTACTAAAAATGTTCCAGGAAGATTAAAATGATAAAAACTTCACAAACTTTTCCATTGTAAGTTATATAAACAAAATTATAAATTGTTCTCATTGCTTAATTTGGTGTTATGTAACCTGCGGCTGAAATTACCACTTACGTAAGGAGAGTAGGGCTTAATAGTCTTACCATTCCTTCTGCACCTGTGTGCATATAGTTCAGGTTTGAGGGACAATGAAATGAGTTTCATGCAGAAAACCAGAAATAATTCTAATAATTTTGTGAGACATAATCTTCAATTTTATAATAGATTTTAAAAAAATGAGACTAACATATTGCTAAGAATAATCAGTTTGGCACCTAACATATAACTTTGTTTTGCATTAATAGTGGGGAGAAAACATTAATTAGATTTGAGTACTAAGCCAAATGTGTATGAAGCCAGATTTAGGGTGTGATTTGATAAACGAAGTTTTAACTATCCTATTCACTTAGTCCTAATCTTAGAGAAACTGGGTATAAGTTTTATTCGTGCATTTTGTTTAATATCCTTGAAAAACATTGATAGTTCTGGGAAACATCATGATTGCATTTAAAAAAAAGCAGCTTCCCAGAAAAGGAGCCTGTTCAGCCTTGTCACTGGAAGGACTGTTCTTGCAGCTGATGACTTCTCCATGGGGTGACCACGAGGACAGGTGTAAGAACTGCTTACTCTGTCCCAGCTTCAGGATTTCTCTCCAGTGCTCTCTGTGCTCTTCAGTAAGTCTCCCTTAAGAACTTCCACAGCAGGCGGAGAATGGGAGAGGGAAGTCACTAAATGAAACCTGTCACACACCACAGGTCTCAGGACACCACAGGTCTCAGGACACCACAGGTCTCAGGACATCACAGGTCTCAGGACACCACAGATGGGCAGGGCAAAGCCTTCCCTCCCCAACAAGGTGCTTTGCTTCACAGAAGCACAAAAGATGGGAGCCCTGGGGAAGTTTCAGGGGGTCATGCTATCTTGATTTATTATTTTAAAAGGTTTTCTCTTTATTGGACGCCCTCGCGAAGTATCACACCCTGTGGGCAAGGCATAGGGTCAAATTTGAGAGAGGTGAAGAAAGCACTTGCTGCTTGGGAAGAATGATTATAAATGTGGGTTTATTCTAGTGGATCAATTTTAGAAAACAGACAGAAGTTAAGGGCTTGAGAACAGAATTCCGCAAGGCATCTTCAGGCCCGTGTGACCCCTAGGAGATCTTCTTTCTCCCTGGGAACTCACACTGTCCCTGGAGACTGCAAGTTCTCTGAGGATGGATCATGATCAAGTAGCCCTGGGTCCCCAGTACCTGTCCTGGTGCCTGGCACAGAACAATCACACATAAACATTTACAGAATTAGTTCGTTCATTCACAGAAGAAACGGGTAGCATTTCAGATTAAAAGATGGGAACTGCTTGAATAAGCCAAAGGCAGTTTTATTTATGTAAAATTTTAAAGGTTGGAATTTTCATCCTGAGTTTTAGCCAATGTTTCTTCCTAACACACACACAGAGAAAGAGAGAGAGAGAGATTTAAGCCTCTTGAATCCTAAACTAGCCTCCCTGAGCATGCACAGATTCTACCCTGAGTCTCTCTGTAGTGGCTTAGATCTAAATGTCCCCCCAAAGTCTCACAGAGGGGAGGCTTTGGAGGTGCCTGAATCATGGTAGGATTGTACTCACTAAGTGGGTTTATCTGTGGATGAATCCACAGCTGAATGTGCTCTTAGGAGGTGGAGGTGGCTGGAGGTGGTCACTGAGGGTGTGACCTGTCTTATGGTTAATACATTGTGTCAACTTGAGAAGTTTAGAAATTTAACTGAGAGACTCAGCAGGGAGCCAGGGTTCTTACTTTGTAAATATCCTCATTCTGTGCAAAGGAGGGCAAGGACATTTTGTGTTACATCCACCCTGAAGGTGGGGGGTGTGGCCTGTGTACAATTTGAGGGTAGAGAAGAGGCTTGCATTTTCGCTCTTTCGCTCTGGCTGCTGCTTTGAAGTGTTGCCCCAGTGCCATGCCACCCTGCCTTGGACCCAGCTGATTATGGACTGAAATCTCCAGAAACTGTGAGCTAAATAAACCTTTCCTTGCTTCACTTTGGTGTCAGGTGTTTGTCTCAGCAACGAAGGAAAAGTAACCAAAACGACCTGGAAGTGTACATCCCTGTCCCTGTCTCCTCCCTTTTCTTTCTGCTTCTTGGCCACCACAATGTGAACAGCTTTCCTCCTTCAGGCCCTTCCACCTCACCATTTCTGCCTCAGAGCCAGTGGACCATGAAAGTGGGGTCACCACTGAAACCATGAGCCGAAATAAATCTGTATTCCTTTCAGTTGTGGGTTACCAGGTATTTTGCCCCAGTAATGGGAAAGAGATGAATATACCCTCTCTGTGATGCTCGACCAGAGCTACCAAGGTCTCATTGTCTGAGCATTGTCCTATTCTTAGGCCATCACATCTATCTTCTCAATGACCCACCTCCACGAGTTCTTTTGGGGGCAGGGACAATAGACACATCAGCTTCTAGGACATCGAGCCTGGTGTGGTGCTGCACATCTGTTAATTCCAACTACTTAGGAGGCTAAGGCATCAGGAACACAGCCAACCTGACAACTTAGGCCCTTGATGGAGCTCAGCACTTCTTCAGCCCCCAGTCCTGAAAAGAAAAGAAACTCATTGACTACCAAGATCTCCCAACCAGGCAAAGTGACAGACTCTAGAGGTCATTTGGGGGAGCAATGCCTCTCAGCTGACCCCAAAGGTGGCCAACCCCAGAGAGGCGAGGAAACTGCCAGTCACTGAGCTGAGACAACAAAAGGCAGTCGGCTTCAAATCACCCTCAATTCTGTCTGAGATTTTGGAATAGAACCCAAAGCTTAAGGCCACGGCGCCCTAACATTCGTCTTCGGATGTAGCCAATGCATCAATTTAAATGGAGACACTGGGCTATGTATGTCAGATAAGCACATGTCGGAACACTGTGCCTGGCCCTCCTCCATCACTCCACTCTATTAATTATCCCTGCACTCTCCTGGAACTCCAAACCTTTCACTTTATTGCAACTCCTTCCTGTCAAGATTCAAATATGTTCTCTCTTCTCTCACTTCCTTCTTACTCAAGTAACCTATTTATCTTCTCCCCTTCTCTTCAGGCTGTGGAAAGACATTTATATTCCTGGCTTCCTTCCTGAGTATCTCCCTCATGTCTTACCCCACTGTATCCTGCCTACAAAACTCATCCTCCACCCCATACTGTTTTTCCACAACAGAAAACCAAAAATAAGAGCAAGAAGGAATTTCCTTCTTGTTAAATCCAATCTGTTAGAGGGAAGGGATAGGGGCAGACCACTCAGGTATTGCAGTGCTCTCAGAGGAGATAGCCCTGAGAAAGGAAAAAACTCATAGGCCTGAAAAAGACAGAGATCAGAATCCAGCAAGTGTCTCAGGAAGCAGAGGCTGCTCCTGATGTCAGGACAACATCATCGACCCCCAGCTGACAGAGGACACCTGTCCGTGTGCTGTCATCTCTGTCTGAGCCAGCAGCAGTGACCAGCAAGCCTCAGTCTTCAGTGGGCCAGTGTGGTGATCACCATCTCAGTGCCATTCATCACACCAGTGACAAAGGCTGATGATTAGGCTCAGTGGAGTGGAGGTCACTGCTATGCAAACAGAGCAGGGTGTCAGACTACAGGGCAAACTGAGCTGGTATAGGACACCTCCTATCTTCCACTCCTCATGCTGCCCTACCTGATCAAAGGTATCACAATCTACTTTGGGCATACATTCAAGTTCTCTACCCAGAGAGGTGCCAGGAATGAAGGAAAAAAAAAAACAACTAAAAACTGAAACAGTTGGCCCAACATTCAGGTCAAATGTGTTACAAAGCAGACAAGGGTTCTTTTGCTCACTTTGGATGAAAATCAACAAATTGACATTTTGACAAATGGGATCCCAAGAAGTCCCCCAAAGAAGAGATGGGGCACTACCTTGACCCCTGAACCCCTACAGAGTAGATTCGTAAACTTTATCATTAAAAAAAAATTTCAGGATGCATTAGAGAGAGACATAGGAAGGCAACTTTATTAGAGTTAAAAAAGCAGCAACAACAAAAAATAATATAGAAGGGGCGTTAGTTTGAGAAGCTAAAGGTGTCACAGCTTTGATGACAAGCTTGGCCTTAAAAAAGCAGTAGGAGTAGGACTAGCTTTTATGGCTTTCCTGGGGTGGCCTGAGGGCTGGTAACTTGCCACTGGGTCATGAGTATGGCCTCATGTTTTAGGGGAGTTCCTCCTAGTGTAAGGTGTAGCTCACGGTCATTCTCGCTTTTGGAGATACACTGGCATCTCTTCTGCTGGTATGTGAGGGTGTTCATAACTCCCACTATTTGCTTTCTTTTCTCTGCCTTTTTTTCCCTTTTCAAACCCTCCAAATCCTAGTCTTGAAAACTTCACTTATTTTATGGACTATAGATTATAGTTTAGATGCCTGCTTAACAGACCTCAAACAGCCAGTGAACTTTGGTCAAATCCCCAAAAAGCCTCCTCCCCTCCCTTCGTTGGCCATTAAAACTACAGAAAGGGAAACACACAGGTTTATCTCAAGACACCAAACTGCCTGCTGTCCACACTCAGTATCAATTAACCAGATGAGAGGGTCTTGTAACAGTCCAAGGCAATGATAGTGCTGCACAAGGTGGTATTCATGGTGACCTCCTGACCTTGTGAACTCACGCATGGGTATATAAGAGAGTAGGAACAAAGGAATTGCACCAGCAGGCCAGTATCCAGGAGTTTCAATGGCAAAAGCTGACTGACCTTTGCAGTTTCACTTGTTTTTGGAACTTGGTGTCCTGTGGATAAATTTCTTGAGAATGCCATAATAGGAACAGCATATCTGGTCCTTGAGATGACAAGAGTAGGGTTAAAGGGAGGGCATATTCCACACATTTTTAATGAGGGGGACCAGAGGGATGAATACCACCATCTTTATTGGGTAAGAGGTCATGGATTAAGTCCTTAGATTTCATATCTCCCGTTCTCTGGAGATACCTTTCCTACTTCAAGGGTAGACAGATACAGAGCAGGGCATGGTCAAGGCTATGACTTTTGATGTTTCTCAAGGAACATGAATCCAGACTCTAGATGCCTTGCTGGAGGCCAGATTCTTGAAATGGTGTCTTGTTGACTTAGTGGAAAAGAGATAATGCTGGTCACCAGTTTAGGGAAACAGTGGTTCCAATGAGGCCAAGGTTCCAAAGTGCCCAAGACTCAAACTACTAACAGAAATTGGAGCAGAATTCATGTGACAAAGGGAATAAAGAGACACATGCACACACACCAAGCCAAAACTTGACATCAACCCTTTGCCCTGATCTACTGACTACCATGCAGTTCAGAAGAGGTAAATGTAAGCTATGTCGCTGGGACACTACAAAGACCCAGCCCATGGGATTCCCAGTGAAAGAAAGCCACTAGGGGGGGTCTTCAGGTGAGACAACAGAACTGTGAACCCCAAGAACTAAAAGTCATAGAACAATCTGAGCGAGCATTTAAAATAAGAATGCCATTTTAAAGTGTTCAAAGAAGCTGGACCTTGTGGCGCTCTCCTGTAATCCTAGCACTCAGGAGGCTGAGACAGGAGGATCATTGCAAGTTCGAGACCAATCTGGGCTACAAAGTGAACTCAAGGCCAGTCTGAACAGCATAGTGAGACCCCATCTCAACAAGACAAGGGCTGGGGATTTAGCTCAGTGGCCTAAGCGCTTGCCTGATAAGTGTGAGGTTTTGAGTTTGGTCTCTGGTGCTGAAAAAAATAAAATAAAATAAATAAATAAAGTGCTCAAAGAAATAAAGGAAGCATTAAGAATCATAGCAATGGGATCCTGTGGAAAAGATAAGTTGACCTTCAAAGGAAGCAAAGGAATCCTGCACGTGAAACATTGCTTATTGAAATAGAGAAATTAAGGGAAAAGTGGAAAAAGCAGACTTCAGAGGATTCATTTATTCCAAGAAAGACAAGAGAAAGTCATTAGTGCAACACCCAGGGAGAGAGATCTGGAAAATAGGAGTTTGAATAATTATGGAAGAAGAATGAAAATAGAGACTATTAACAGGAGCTTCAGAAACTTAGAAAAATACATGAGTAAAAGGTGATGTTTAATGGAATGACAGTGCAGAGGCTTCCCAGTGTAAAGAAAAATGTGATTCCTGGGATTGAGACAGCACAGCAAGTCCCAAGCAGAATAAATTAAATAAATCTACACATAAACACAGCATAGTGACTCTGCAGAACATAAAGAGACAGGTACTTTAAAAATTACCAAAAAGAAAAAGAAAAATTATGTAAAATAGACAATGGAACATTTTTATGAGCAGTAAAGCACTTCAGGAGACAATATAATAATATATTCAAGTGCCAAAGGAAAATATCACAGCTACCCTAGAATTATATATTTAACAAGTCTGTAATTCAAGAGTAAGGGTTAACTCAGAGATAAAAAGACCGAGATTTCGCACTCTGAATAGCTTAAAGATTACTTCAGCACAAAGGACATTGAAACCAGAGTTTGGATTTAGGAAGTTCTGTGAA
>RJWT010017498.1:0-19266 GCA_004365215.1 Cuniculus paca | reverse complement strand
CCCTGAAACACTGTCACCTAGACCAGCGTCCCACTTTTGGTGGGAGAGTGGGGTAAGTTGGGAGGAAGTCGCATTTCTGACAGTCCAGTGGAGATGAGTGAATTAAACAGAAGTGTGTATGTTTCTTTCCATATTCTTCAGTGGTAAATTGTCTTGGATGTGGGAAAAGTATGTGCTATCCTAGGATAACTGTTATATCTCTTCTTACATGATGTAGTGCCTTAGGTTTTTATACTATTGTTCCTTTTCCTTTAAAGCTTTCTGTGTTTGGTTCTAAATAAAGAATGCTTGTAAAAATTCAGTTTATAGCTGGGGATTTAGCTCAGCAGCCTAAGCGCCTGCCTGGCAAGTGTGAGGTCATGAGTTTGATCCCTGGTGCTGCAAAAAAAAAAAAATTCGGTTTATACTAAAGAATATAGCATAAGCTAGGGATATAGCTCAGTGATACAGCACCTGCTTGGCAAGTGCAAGGTCATGAGTTCGATTCCCAGTACAAAAAAAAATATATAGGATAAAAGTAATTTCTAGTTTTTTTCTCACACTATTTTCCTAGTGGAAGCCAACATTGCATTTTTATATTTCTGTTCAGACTATTTTTTCTGTACTTGGCATCATATGTATCCACATACTTTTTTTAATGTAAATAAATTCACATGTATACATTGTTCAGTTACTAGCTTTTCCCCTTTTCTTAGCTATCTTAGACACATCAATTTCAGTGTATTTTTCCTCCCTCATTTTTTTTAATGATATAATGGTAGTCCATGTTGCAAGAGGGCAATTTGATTTATTTAAAATTCAATAATTGGTCAGGCATAGTGGGACACGCCTGTAATCCCAGCACTTGAGAGACTGAGGCAGGAGGATCATCACAGTTTAAGGCCAGCCTGGACTACATAGTGAGTTCAAGGCTAGCCTGAAGTACATAGTAAGACCCTGTCTGAAAAAATAAAAAGAAAATTCAAATAACTATTGGCCATAGAGTTGGTACCATAACGTCCACCCCCTTACTATCTGTAACTTCTCAAAGTACAAAGAAAATATTCCTTTCCGTCTCCTTTAGGTAAAGAATTCTACTGTCTTCATTGTGACATGCTTCTGTCAGACATTGTGACCACATCTGACACATCTCTACAATCATAATCATTAAGCCCTCACAATGATTAAGTATCTTGTACCTAGTATTTCATAAATCCTTTAAAACTTTCCAAAGGTTGGAGTAAAGTTAACATGCTGAGGAAATTATATTCTAGGGTTCTGATCAGTGAGCAACTGAATGTGAATCTTGACATGCTGTTACTTTCTGCTGTTATGTATTTAATACACAGAAATGCGTGTTTAACCCTGTACGGGTGGACATTTGACAGGAGTGTGATCCCCTTAATATTTTCAATTCCAGCTGCAGAGGGAGCCTTTGAGCCCCAGGGAAACTCAGTCTGTCCAGGAGCACCTGGGTTATAACAGCGACAGTCTGCTGTTTGTTCAGATCACAGGCAAAAAGCCTAACTTTGAAGTGGGTTCTTCTAGTCAGCTCAAGCTTTCCATCACCAAGAAGCCTTCTCCTTCAGGTAAGGGCAGCCTTTAATTTTTGTCATTTCCAAATTGCAGAATGCATAATGCATTTTTATCCCGGGCATATTAGGATGCAGTGATGCATAGATGTTATCTAGTGCAGCCCCTTCTGCCCCAGAGGCCCTTAACTCTAGAGGCCAGAGTCATGTGTTTAGATAATGACATTTTTCCAGGTCTCAGAGGTACAGTGGTCGCCCTCAGAATGGCTCATGCTGCTGGTGATGGTACTCATGATACTGGTGCCCTGTTGCTGTTTCAGGGCTTTTTTTTTTTTTTCTTTCTTCTTCTTGCAGCAGTACTGAGATTGAACTCTGGCCTCAAAATGCTAGGCAAGTAGTCTACCACCATAGCTATGTCCCAAGTCCTTTTTTTTTTTATTTTTTTTTTGTGGCAGGGTCGCTAGGTTACCTAGGCTGACCTCTCACTTGAGAGCAGCCTGCCTAAGCCACTTGAGTAGCTGGATTACTACACATAGCCCACAGTTATTTTTCCTACACCAATAAAGTCGGCTTTTCTTTGACAGTCCTGTGACGCTTATCAAACTATTTCTCCTACCCAGAAAGTTTAGCGTGTGCACATGTGTACACGCACACTTCACCACCACTTTTCATCCTTCCCGTCAGTGTTTTTTTTAATGCCTGAATTACTGTCCCAGCTGTGAGGAGTGCAAACTTTACAGATATTTATTTACTGGCGTATCTTCCCTGCACCATTTTGACTGATCAGCCTGTCTTCAAGAAATTCTTTGGAATCTAGCGTTTGAGTTTATGGTTCCAGAATAGGTAGGAGCAGCTTTGGTGAATAAGCTAGCCTGGTGGAAATTCGGAGATCCAGCTGTGATGGTGGTCCCTGAGGGTGCTCATGTTGGAGGCCTTCCTGAGGCCCCCAGGTCTCCTCTGCCTTGGGGCCTTTGTATTCTCCTGACCTGGACAGAGAATCAAGAAGTGTGAAGCTTGTGTCTGCCGCTGTTTGTGTGATCTTGCCACCAGCAGCTCCAGAGCCCAGTTTCTCGTATAACAGGCTTAGAGGAGGCCACAACTTTGTCAGTTATGAAGTCTTCGCCAAATTGCTCATTTAAACCTTCAAATACCTGCAGTAAGCAGAGGGAGTGCTGTGTAACCCCATGTTAGAGGGCTGGGAGCTAAGATAACAAAGAGAAAGCCGTGTGGAAGCACAGGCTTCCTTAGTGCATGAAGGCGGTCAGCCCGGAGTCCTGTCTTTCTGAGAGGTGAACTGTGCGGGCCCAAGCCTCTGGCTCCCTCTCCAGCCGCTGCCCTCGGGCTCTGCGGGAAGCGTTTGTCTGATGTTGCTCATAGCCTGTTCTGGCTGATTTTACGGAGTTCTTTTCTTGGTTGGCCTCAGCGAAGCCTGCTGTGGACCCTGCTGCTGCCAAGCTCTGGACCCTTTCAGCCAATGACATGGAGGATGACAGCATGGTGAGTCGCACCGTGCTCGTCGACTGCTGCTTCCGGGTCCTGCCTTGTGTGTGACAGCCGCAGGCTGGAGTGACCTTTCTGGACTCGCACAAACGGATGTGTGTGAAGCCCAGCATCGTGCCTGTGCTGTCACTGGTGCCTGTGGCTTACACCGACACTACATCTTGGTAGCACTGTAAAAAAATTTTTAGCATCTTTTACACAGAGATTTTCTGGTTTTCACTTTATGTGATGTATCAAAGACCCTTGCGGATGGGTGTAAACCAGAAAAAGAGTTTGTCCACTGGACTGTTTTTATCGGTCCCTTTCTCAGGACAAGTCACTGAATGCTTCAGGGGTAAAAGCACCCTTTCCATCTTTTATCAGTGCTGTCTGTAATTAAGTCCTTGGTTTCCAACCTCCACTACTGAAGCTAGAGTAGTGAGCAAAGTAGGTCGTGTCCATATTTACGGAGACTTGCACAAATAAGCCAGGCAAGGTGGCACATACTGTAATCTCAGCACTCAGGAAACTGAGGCAGGAGGATCGTCACGAGTTCTAGGCCAGCCTGGGCTACATAGTGAGTCCGGGCCAGCCTGAACTTCATAGTGAGACCCTGTCTCAAACAAAAAACTTTTTTTTTCTATTTTTGGTACCAGGGATCGAACTCATAGCCTTGCGCTTGCCAGGCAGGCTGTACCGCTGAGCTCTATCCCCAGCCCAAACAAAAACTTACAAAGAATAATTTACTTTTCTCTGGAATTATATAAAAAATATTTTCCTCCTTTTTTCACGTGACTCTCCATATATTCAAAGAAATACAGCCCTTTTCTCTGTTCTTCCTGCTCCCAGCCCTAACACGCGCACACGCGCGCTCTACCTGTTGCAGGCCACACAGCTGTTACTCATGTGAGTCAGCTCCTAGTTCTTTCACACTGTAGTGCCTGTTTTCTTGAGCTTGCAGTGGGGTTGAACGTGGTAAGTAGGGCAGAGATAGGGCAGAGATCCTTTACCCTAAACTCTTAGTTCATTAGACTGCGACTGCGTCGCTAATGGCTTTGAATACTCTCCAGGATCTCATCGACTCAGATGAGCTGCTGGATCCAGAAGATTTAAAAAAGCCTGATCCTGCTTCGCTGCGGGCTGCTTCCTGTGGAGAGGGGAAAAAGAGGAAGGCCTGCAAGAACTGGTGAGTCTCAAGTCCTTGCTGCCTGATTGTGTTGGAACATATCACTGTCGGCATGTTGTGTAGACGAGTCAATTAAACACATACGTTTTAAAGCACGATGAGCTCCCGCATGCTGACTGCCTAGACTAAGGAACAGAAACGTCGCCGGCACTGCCCATGTCACCTGTGCACGCTTCCTCAGCTGCGTTTGCTCCTCCCCCAAATACTTGTTGCTCCAAGTCCACGTTCATCATTCATGTGTTTTGTTTTGTTTTGTTTTGTTTTGTTTTGTTTTGTTTTGTTTTGTTTTGGTGAGGGGTACTGGGAATCAAACTCACGACATGCTTGCCAGGCAGGTTCTTGTGCCACTGAGCTAAATCCCCAGCCCCAATTCATAGGTTTTTGATCATTGACCACCTGCATGTGAATCTGCGGACAGTACATTAGCGTGTTACAAAGAATCGAGTCAGAGCCCACGCCCAACTGTAACCATTCCCACATTACCTAAGGGCTCGCAAGGGGAGGAAAGCTGAGCAGGGGCTTTGCTTTGCTTTGGTCTCAGCCGTTTTGAGAGTGGACAGGAGGCCCTCAGGGAGATGGTGGGAAGAGACCTGGGTGAATCGGAGGAAACACGGGGCCCGGTGTATGACCTTGACACACAGGACAGGGTTGTAGAGGCGCAGTGACTGTAAGGTGGCAGGTGTGTGGTGGGAGAGGGGCTGCTCTAGGCCTGCTGTGGCCCATGCTCTGCCCTCGGAAGTGGATCAGAGCAGGAGGAAGCGTCCCCGACAGGTCTGGCCTCCACGTGTGGAGCGGAAAGTTGGATGCTGTCGGCACATGGTTGAGGTAAGCCGAGGACAGAAACCAGGCTGACCTGCCTGGCCTGGGTGACATGGTGTGGCAATGGCAGCCTTCAGGGCGTCCATTTCGTGTGACTGTCGCAGGGCTGATATGCCGGTGTCTTCCTTCTCTGCTCCCTGCGGAGTCCCTCCCCGCCGTGTCAGCTTTTGTTCTGCGCTCCGTGTGTCCTCTCTCTTGGTTTGCTCCATGGTGTTGGCGGAGTGTATTCTCCAGTAGTTTCTTAGAAAGGCTACCTGGAAGGCACGGTGTGGGTTTTGGTTTGTTTTATTTTTCTTTTTCAGTGTTTTAGGTGTGTGTATGTGTAAATACCTGTGTTCTACTCGTAAAAGGTTGATGACTAAAGTTTAGAAATCTTGCTTAGAAAGCATTTTCTTATAGTTTGGAGGTAGTTCTATTGTCTTCTTTCTTTTAATTTTGACATCTGAGGCCAGATAGGTATCTTTGATTCATTCTATTAAAGCATCTTGATCCTTTCCGTAGGACTTCTTTCTCCATTTCAGAAATTTGTAGAATCTTCTTTATCTCTGTTATCATTGTGTAATAGAATGTCTTGAATGGGGATTTGTTCTCATATTTTGCACTAACCACATAGTGCATCTGTTTTTGTCTAAAAAGCTATGTCTGTGGCCTTAGGACATTTTAAAAAATTTTTGTTTAGCCGGGTGCGGTGGTGGATTACTATAATCTCAGAATTTGGAAAGCTGCGGCAGGAGGTTCACCATGAATTTGAGGCCAGCCTGGGCTACATAGTGAGTTCAAGGCCAGCCTGAATTACACAGCAAGGCCCTCTCAAAAAAAGTTGTTTATGCGTTTCACCTTCTGTTTGTTTTCTCTGAGTGACTTGTGACTCAAATATTGGATTTTTTGGTTCTGTAATTTTCTCTTCTCTCACATTTTCCAAGAGATTTCAGGAAGATTTCTTCACTTATCTTCCAAAACCTCCAGTATTATTTTATTTCTACTATTGTACTATTCTGTTTTTATTTCTAATTTTTTTTGTCCTTGACTTTTTTAAAAAATCATACATTTTGCTCTTATTTCATGGGTGTAATATCTTTTCTTTTGCTAAAAGTTGTGTTTTTCACTCCTTGTATAGTTTTTTTGTTGGTTTGTTTTATGTTTTTGTCTCTTTTTTTTTTTTTTTTTTTTTTTTTTTTTTTTTTTTTTTTTTTTTTTTTTTTTTTTTTTTTTTTTTTTTTTTTTTTTTTTTTTTTTTTTTTTTTTTTTTTTTTTTTTTTTTTTTTTTTTTGAGATAAGGTCTCACTGTGTAGTTTGTTATGATTTTTAACTCAGTGATCCTCCTGCCTCAGCCTCTGGAGTGCTGGGATTACAGGCATGTGCTACCATGGCCCACTTTCTATTTCATTTGTCTGTTTTTGTCGTTGTTTTTTAAGTTTGGTCCCTAACTTCCACCTTTCTTGAAGTGCCTGGTGACCCTTGGCTTCTTCATGATTAAGAGTGCAGGACCAGCCAGGCATGTCATTTTCTACCTGGCCCCAAGGCATCTGACTTGATACTTTAGCGGAAAGAGAAGAGCTTTAGGGCATGGTTTTGCTCTGCTGTGGATTTGGGCTTCCTGGGTAGTGGCAACTCTGCTTCAGCAGCAACTGATTTCCCCTAGCACCTGCGGCCTTGCAGAAGAACTGGAGAAGGAGAAGTCAGAGGCGCAGAAGAGCTCCCAGCCTAAGTCGGCCTGTGGAAATGTAAGTATCTGGACCTTACCGCTCTTCAGCTCTTCTGTGACCCCTTGTGATAGGGACATCATCCTAAACTAAGACACCTGCTCAATTCACGTAGTGCAGGCATAGACCTGCACAAGGGGATGTGTGGAGGTGGTGATGGGGGAGAGGTCATCTCCTGGGAGTGGGTTAGCACCAGCTGTTCCTGCCACAGGGAGGGCTCTCACTTTTTCTTTCTCTTTTTCTTTTTCTTTTTCTTTTTCTTTTTCGTTTTCTTTTTCTTTTTCTTTTTCTTTGAGACGAAGTCTCAGTGTGTAGTTCAGGCTGGCCTCAGACTCACAGTGATCATCCTGCCTCAGCCTCTCCCGAGTGCTGAGATTACAGGTGTGTGCCCCCACACCTGGCTTGTCGACTCTTACCTTCAGCTCTTTGTTCCTGCCTCAGAGGAGACCGGAAGTTACTGAGCCATTTGGCTGAGCGTGGCTATGATTTGAAATGCTGAGCATAGAGACACATAGCCTCCTAAGGAACTTCCCTTGACTATTTTTACAAAGCTAGAGCTCTTGAAAACTTCCAGTGTTTGGGTTCGGCCGGACCTGTGAGTGCATCCAGACATTTTGCCTGGGCCCAGGTTTGAGTGAGCTGGTCCTTGGTGTCCCTGAGTGACTTCCCGTTCTCTCCCCACAGTGCTACCTAGGTGATGCATTCCGCTGCGCCAGCTGCCCCTACCTCGGGATGCCAGCCTTCAAGCCCGGGGAGAAGGTGCTCCTGAGCAGCAGCAGCCTGCACGATGCCTAGGAGGGACCCCGAGGCCTGTCTACTCCTGCCTCCTTGGGACTCAGCCACTCTGTTTGAAATCTCTACCATCTGTAGACAGGGTGAAGCAGGCTGTGGTGCAGTGGTGGTAGTGCTGCTGTCTCCTGAAAGACTGAGGCATCGGGGGGGCCTGATTCCCCGAAGTGTTAGGAACTCATGGTAAAACACTGACCATCCACTCTTGAGCCAGATGTCCTTGAGTATTTATGCCCTGTGACAAGCTCCAGGCGCCACCCCTGCTCTAAACTCAGTGACCCTACCACCTACTTGCCCTTCCAAGTCAATATACACTCTTGGTGACTTGAGTCAACTGTCCGATGACCTTGGGGCACCAGAGGGATCACTTGCTGGTTGCTGTGATCCCATCCCGTGTACCTCCGTCTCTTTCCACCCATCTGCATCTGTTGTCAGTTCTGTTCACCAGCAGGCGTTACACTTGCACACTCCTGTGCGTCGGTTCCAAGAGGGTGCCTAGATGCATGTGGTGTCCATACGTCATCCGTGCTCTGCCCAGGCCGGGGAGCAGCCCTCCTTTGTGGAGGAGTTGGTGGGGCCAGCACTGTCTTTACAAGTAGCGCTGCTTCTTCTTAGAGGAGTCCAGACTGGGGAGGAGCAGGAGGACTCAACCAACAGCACGTCTCTGAGTGTTCTCCTCGCCAGACCCAGACCCAATCTTGCCGGACACTCGGAGAGATTGTGTAGGTTTAGGAGACCCGGATTTTTGTTTCACCAGTAAATAAAAGTGTTCATTGGTATCTGTCTGCAAAGTTTGGTTGGATTCTCCTGACTTGCTTCTTCTGGTCACTTCTGCTGGTGTTTAGTTAAGGCTGCAGCTGAAGCTGGGGGAGGCAGAGTTCCAAGGTGGCCTCCAGTGACCTGTATCCCCATGTCACCCCTGAGCAAGACCTGTGGAAGCCTTGGGATCTCCCTTCTAGGGTTAGAGGAGGTTCTGTGGCAAAAGCCCAAGGGATTTTGCAAATGTAGTTAAAGTCCCTGCTGACTTAGAGTCGATTAAAGCGGAGATTATCCTGAGTGAGCTGACGCAATCAGGTGATCCTTAGGAACTAGAGAGCAAAGCTTGCCGGCAGTATAGAGGTTGCCAAGTTGTGCGAGGTCCAAGTGGGGACATGCCCCCAACAACAGCACTGAGACAGCGGGCCCTCAGCCCAGCCACAAGGAGCTCAATCCTGCCAACAGCACACGGCTGGACCAGACCCTCGAGTCCACACGAAAAGAGTGGCATCCTGACTGCAGCTGTGAGAGGCCCAAGCGGGAGCTGGACCTGTGCAACCAGTGTAATGAGTGGATGTCTGAAGAGTCCAAGTGTCTGGTGACTTGTTATATGGCAACAGACTAACACAGCCCTGGAATGGCTTAGTGGTGGGGGATGACCCAGCCCGCCGACCCGTTGGTAATGCTGCGGTTGCCTAGGTGTGGGACACAATCCCAAGCCAGAGCTTTCCAGGACGGGCTCTTCTGAGCCCCGGCCACTCCTGGCACAGAGGACGAAGCTCTGCACGGTGTGGCTAATGAGACTGTCGGCAGCTGCTGTGTCATCCCACAGAGGACAAGGCTGGATGGTGGAGAGCCCTCGCAAGTCAGCAGTGCACATCTGGGCTTGGAGCCCAGGTTCAGCTCCACACAGTGAGGGCACACAGGAGGGGACAGGTCCTTGAGTTTGTGACTTTGGAGGGTGGAAGACTACAACATTGGCCGGGCGTGGTGGCTCACACCTGTAATCCCAGCACTCGGGAGGCTGAGACAGGCGGATTGTTGTGAGTTAGAGACCAGCCTGGGCTACAAAGTGAGCTCAAGGCCAGCCTGAATGGCATAGTGAGACCCTGTCTCAAAAACAGGGCTGGGGATCTAGCTCAGCAGTCTAAGCGCCTGCCTGGCAAGCACAAGGTCGTGAGTTCAATCCCCAGTGCCGCAAAAAAAAAACCAAAAAAAAACCTGCAACATTGGAGCCCAAAACTGCCTTCGGTGTCCCTGAATGCAGCCTCAGTTTACAATTAAGGGCACAGTGAGTGCTGGAAGTGACCTGCAACCATCAGTCACTTGAGTAGTTTTTAACACAGATGCCTGGGGCAGGGGACAGATCTCAGTTGCACAGGGCCTCAGGTTGGATTCTCAGTACCACAAAACCCAAAAAGCATGAACAGATGCCTGATATCACCTGTGGACATCCTGAGTCAGTAGGTCTGAGGGGATTGTGAATCTTAACTAGTTTAGAACCTGGCAGTGTACATTTGGAATTCCCTCCTGTCCGCTTTTTTTTTGTCTGTAATTTTAAACAGTCTTGCCATAAAGTTCAGGCTGACCTCAAACAATCCTCCTGACTCAGCCTCCCAAGTGCTGGGATTTCAGGTGTGCTCCGTGGTGCCTGGTGTCGCCTTCTGAATCCACTCAAAAGCAGCAAGTGCAGTGGGCAGCAGAGACAGATCATACCTGGGAGTTAGGTGCAGTGAAACTGGAGGGAGTGAAAAGCAGGCACCCCAAGAGCTGGAGCCCACGTATTTGGGGAAGAGGGAGACGATGCTGCAGACTGCTCTGGAGGGAGGCAGCCCCTTGAGTGGGAAGGTTACCCTGAGTGGTGATAGTGGCTCCCAGCTGGGCTGAAGGGAGAACCCCATGACTGGGCAGAGGTGTGCTGCTTTGTGAATGGCAGAGCAGTTGTGAGGCTACGAGCAGTACGCCGACTGCAGCACAGGTGTGGCCAGTGGGGAACACACTTTGGTGGGACTCCTTTAGGCGGTTCACTAGCAGCTGTGTTAGAATCACTTGCATAGCTTTGGAAAGCAAAACTGGCTCTTGTGTGACTGGGTTTTCCTTCCAAAGACCTAGTAAGTCAGCATCTTCTGGAGTGGGGCTCTTGGTGTCTGCTGCCTTTGTTTTGGTTTTTCAAGACAGGGTCTTGCTATTGTAGTCCAGGAGGGCCTCAAACTCACTGAGATTCTCCCACCTCAGCCTCCCAAGTACTGGGATTACAGGCTTGCGCAGATATACCCAGCTGGCATCTGCAGATTTACACTTCCCTGCATGATTCTAAAGTGCGCCCAAGCTTGAGGACCACTGCCCTAGAGAAATTCTTCTCTCCATGCCATCAGGCACAACCTGGACACAACTTTCTCAGCAACTGCACTGTTCTCAGCAAACTACAGTCCCCAGAAAGCATGCTGCTATTGGCAAACGACAGGAAACCGCCAATAGTTCCTGTTGTCCCTGGACAAACAGGACAGGGTATAAACAAGAAGACAGGAAAGGAGATCTCAGTGCCAAAACACCTGATAACATCTTTGCATCTGTACCGGACATTCTGAGAACCTTAGCCACAGATGCGTACTTAGCACCCCACTCGTGAGCCCCCTGCCTGATCTCACTTGACCCTCCTTGCCAGACCCTATAAAAAGCCCAGCTTTTCTTTGTTCAGGACTGATGACCTTATCTCCCTCAGGTCCAATAAGTCTTGTGCCACTTTGCCTTTACCCGAGCCTGCTCCGGTGATCTCTGGTGGTCTCTCACTTACATGCGCTGGAAGACAAGGTCACAACACAGCGGAGGTGGACTCACGGCGGGAGCGGGGGAGAGTGGTTTCTTTCTAATGAATTGACCGTTACATTTCTAAAGTTCTGAGAGGGCCAACAGACCATAAAAAGATACCACTTTAGGCTCCTGCTTGAAACCAACGGCTTCAGAAAACTGCCAACCTTGATGCCGGGCCATAAACCCTGAGTCTTAAGAAAATGCTTCTACAGCCAGGCATGGTGGCTCACGCCTGTAATCCCAGCACTCGGGAGGCTGAGACAGGCGGATCGTTGTGAGTTCGAGACCAGCCTGGGCTACAAAGTGAGCTCAAGGCCAGCCTGAACGGCATAGTGAGACCCTGTCTCAAAAAACGGCTGGGGATCTAGCTCAGCGGTCTAAGCGCCTGCCCGGCAAGCGCAAGGTCATGAGTTCAATCCCCGGTGCCACAAAAAGAAAAAAGAAAATGCTTCTACACCAGAGGGGTCCTGTCCTGCTGACATGAACCAGGGCCCCACTGTGGTCTTCCTCGGTAAACAGTAAAGCCAGCATCGTATTTTGATGTAAAGATACCGCAGCCAGGCACTCCCAGCAGTCTGGGAGGTTGAGGCAGGAGAACCACAAGTCCAACCTGGGCAATTTAATGACTCAGTGGTCTCAACAGCTGAGAAAAGGGTGTCGCTCAGTGCAAGGCCCTGGGTTTCCCCCGACCCCGAGTGCTGCAGACCAGTAGAGACACCGAGAATAAGCGAGGGAGGGCTGGATGTGTCTTGGAGGGGACCACTTGCCTGCTGGGCACAAGGCTCTGGGTTCCATTGCAGCCTCACAAACAAACGAAGGAGAACATCTGCATGGAGGAGATGAATGCTGTGCCACATTTTGTGCTGAAAATTACACAAATGTATAAAATACGATGGAGAAACAACTGGGAGCCCCAGACGACTTAAGAGACATAGCTGTGTGATGAAAACACGAATCAGCAGATCTGAGTCAAGGAGTGAAAATGTGCAATTCCAGACGTGAAGTCTGTCAACACTGGCAGAAGGATCACAAGTTCGAGCCCCGCTTGGGCAGCTTAGCAACTTAGTGAGACCCCGGCTCCAATAGGAAACAAAAGGGCTAGAGGTGTAGCTCAGCATAAAGGCCCCGGGTTCAATTCCAGTACCGGGGAAAAAATCAGCATCTTGTACATTCACCATGCCGGCTGATCACCAGCTCTGCTTGTTTCGTCCCCTGAGAAGGAAGCCTCAGCGTTACGTGCTGCTCCCCATCCACCTCTCCCTGCTCTGGTCGTCACCACTCTGTGGTCTGACTGCAGAGTCACTTCTTCCAACGTGGTGTATAATGAGATCAGGCGGTAAGTGGCCTTTCGTGGCTGGCTTCGTTCACTTAGCATAATGTCTTCAGGTGGCTCCTGAGTCCTAGCCTGCCTTGCTTTGATGGCAGGATGGAGCGGTACTGCGCAGGGTGGTACTGCAGCCGCTGCTGTTCCACTCTTCCGCGGGAGGATGCTGGCTGTTTGCGCCTGTTTGCTGCTGGGAAAATCCCACAGCAAACACACCAGTGCGGCCTCCGACGAGTCCATTAGACTCGCTGTGTGACACGGTCCTGTCCCTGCGCCTGGTCAAGTATTCCATCCCTGTGGCTGCTGTGTTGGCTCTGGAGAAGGTCGGGTGGGGAGCACCCGGTCACTGAAAAGTATTAGGAAGAAACTGCAGAGTTCCTCAGACTGGGATTTCCTCAGGGAAGTGTGAGGGGCAGGAAGGCAGCAAATGGAGTGCAGGTGGGAGAAGGCCGAAGTTTCCTATTTTGTGGAGAAACAGGCCCTGAAAGACAAGCAAGCATGGGAAGGTCCATGGCCAGTCAGTGATGAAGTCAAAACTCAAACAGGTCCCTGCCCCCTTGGTTAAAACACACCTGTGGGGTTTGAATTTGCAAATGTGGCCGTGTGATGTCATGGAATGAAGACTATGTCACCTGCGTTTTCCAAACACCAAGCCACATAGTGTCACAGAGACTCACCAGAACTGGTCAGGAGGCAGAAAAACAGGCCATGGCCTTCCTGAGGTTTCCTCAGGAAAGGCAAAGCAGGGAGGGAAAGATGGCGAGATCTTAGGATTGGCCAGGTGAGTGGTTCCCAAAGGGCCATGGGGCTGTTCCTGATGCTGGGTGACTCAGGGCAGAGGAACATTGGGTTGGGGTATGAGAGTTCCACAAAGAAGAGAGTTGGGGGTCCGCATTCAGGATCAGCTTATAAGATTTTCCGCTGTTGTTTTTGAGACAAGATCTTGCTATATAATTCAGGTTGGCCTTGAACTCGCTGTGTATCCCAGGCAGGTCTTGAACTCGCTGAAATCCTCCTGCCTCAGCCTCCTGAGTGTTGAGTTACAGCCATGTGCCACCATGCCCTGCAGAATTTTTTTTTGAGATGGGATCTTGCTATGTTCCCCAGACTGGTCCCAAACTCCCGGGTTCATGTGACCTGCCTTGGCCTCCCAAGTAGCTGAAACTCCAGCTATGTTCCACTGCCTTTGGCTTTATACTATGATTTTTTAAAAACTTTGGAATTGTCACTAGTGAAGTATCTTAAATACAGGTTGTGTGGAAGGGGTAAGAGAGGAGGTCTCACTATATTGCCCAGACTGGAGTGCAGTAGCTATTCACAGGCGCAATCCCACCACTGATCAGCACGGGAGTTTAGACCTGCTCAGTTTCCAGCCTGGGCGGATTCACCCCTCCTTCGGCAACCTGGTGGCCCCCCCCTCCCAGGAGGTCACCGTATTAATGCTGAATTTAGTGTGTACACCCAATCCGCATAGAACAGTGCAGCCCAGAACTGGACTCAAGCGATCCTCCCACCTCAGCCTCCCGAGCAGCTGGAACTACAGGCACGCACTACCACACCCGGCCGCGATGTGGTTTTGAACAGCCTCAAGAGCTGGATCGCAGAGGCATTAACAGCTTCAGCTGTTCCTTTGAGCTGTGATGAAGGAATGCCACGTGGACAAACAGACTCAGAAAACACAGGCACCCCTGCTTAGCAGTCCTGTGACCCCAGCAGTGTTTTTTCCTTCTCTTCTTTACCCAGCTATCCCCAGGCCATGTATTTGGTGGTTTCCTGGCCTCTGCTCCCCCAGAAGAGCTAGCCGGCTGCCCTACAGCGACCATCAGATGTCACCCAGAGGACAGTGCTGAGGCTGCAGCCTGGGCCTCATACACCAACGTCAGAATTGTGTTACATAGCGCCCTCTGGTGGACCGTTGGGGAAGGACCCAAATTTAATTTCTCCTCTTCGTATGTGTGGGCCTAGAGAAAGCCCTGCAGTTGTGGCACCTTGGGACCTTCCTTTCCCCACTAGTGTCTCTGTAGAATTCGCCTGATGCAAATGTATAAATCAGATGTCTGCATGCACAGAGTACTCCTTCCCCTTATAACTAAGTACGTGCTGAATTACCTGACCTGAAAGCCTGCGCCAGTGAGCTCCTTAGCTGAATGCAGCCCTGAGCAGTTACAAGGAGGGGGACAGCATGTGGCTAACTTCAGACAGGTGAGAGCAAGGAAGTGACAGATTGCTGGTTAGATGCAACCAAGGAGACCAGGGAGGGCCGCCTGGAGGAGGCGAGCTCTGAATGGGAACTGGATTTCAGTGGAGGAACCGGAGTTCCTTCCAGTGGAGGGAACAGTGTATGACTGGGTCCCCTTTTCACTGTTCGCCATCTCTGCTCGCTTCTTTTCTTCCTCCTTCCCTACTCCTACCCGCCTATCACGGGGGTCTCCACATCACAGTTCCTCACTTGCACTGGGGACAGGGTAGTGCCTCACCCCACCCACTTGGCATCGTGATGGTGTGGTCGAATACCTGGCTTCCGAATCCTGCATTCTGCAGCCTGTCCTGCCTCCAGCTGTCCCTGCCCAGTGGCCTGGACCTGGCCCCTGCCTGTCGCTTTCGAGGTTCCCCACAAGCTGCCTCACCTCTCCTTACTGGGGTTCACCCTGTGGGCTTCTTGGGGCTGGGGCCTGACTTTTTCGTCCAGTACTAGAAATTGAACCCAGGGCCTCCGCACATGCTAGGCCCAGCACTACCCAGGCCCCAAAAGTTCTTGGTTCTCTTAGGAAAACTGCAGTGCAGTTAAACATTCTGCATTCTGTTCGGACTTAAGCATCCCAGGCCGCAGCCCTTGTGCTCCCTTGCTGCCTTCTCCTGGCCTCCCTCCATTTATTTATGTATTTATTGGGGGTTTTTTTTGAGACAGGGTCTCACTATGTAGTTCAGTATGGCCTTGAGTTCACCATGTAGCCCAGGCTGGCCTCGAACTCAGGGTCCCTCGTGAATTAGGTCATCCTCCTGCCTTGTGGACCCAGAGGACCCTACTGCACATGGCCCTCAGACAGACTGCCCTGGGACTCGGTGTGTTGCTCAAGGGCTCTGCCTCGGCATCAGGGCAGGAGGGAAGAGAAAGACACCTGTGCTGGAGAGACAGGGGGTTGTAGGAGCCAGTCCATCGCTGATGTTCCGATGTTGCCACTTTATTGTTAAGTGTTTTTTTGTTTTGTTTTGTTTTTGATTTTGCCGCTATTGGATAGTGGACACCTGCCCTGCTATGAGACGAATGGCCACAAGGGGCAGCAGGAGGCGAACACCTTGCTTGGAAATGACCAGACCTCAGCCCTGCCAAACCATGCAGGACTCAGTGAGTACTGGGCGGATCAACCCAATGCCTCTGCCCCAGACTGTCCCCAAAGAAGCTGGCAGGGCAGCTGGGCGTGGTGGCACACTCCTGTATTCCCATCACTCGGGAGGCTGAGGCAGGAGGATCGTTGCAAGTTCGAGACCAGCCTGGGCTACAAAGTGAGCCCAAGGCCAGCCTGAGCTCATAATGAGACCCTGTCTCAAAAAAAAGACAAAAGAAGAAGGAGAAGGAGAAGGAGAAGGAGAAGCAGCAGCAGCAGCAGCAGAAGCAGAAGCAGCAGCAGAAGCAGCAGCTGGCGGTACATGCAGTAGCCCTGGAATGCAAAGACCCCTGATTCTCCTGCTGCCTGCTGTGGCTCCAGCCCCGAGCTGGGCGGAGGCAGAGGCTCCTGTCTCCCTCCTTCAGAGCACCGGGACCGAGTGGCTCTGGCTCACAGTGCCCAATGTGAGGCAGGACTTGGGACTGACAGGCACAGCCAGGCATGGCCGGGGATCCCTGAGAGAACAACCCACACGGGGGACCGGAGCAAGCCCGAGTGGGGGCGGGAGTGGGGTGGCGCTGGGCTCGGGCAGGATGGGACTGCGGTGGGAGGAGCCATGGGGTCACATGGGGCCACCTGCAAGGAGGGGAGGGCAAGGTGGAGGGAAGGAGAGAGGGGAGAAGGAGGGAAAGGGGAGGGAACAGGGGGAGGACAGGAGGGGTAGGAGGGGTGCAGTCTTGGTGCTTGGAAGCCGCCTAGGATCCAGGGCCAGCAGAGCCAGCAGTGGGGATGCTGCAGTGAGCTGAGAGAGGGGGCCCCAGAGATTTTCTGAGTCAGCTGAAATGCAATGAGTGCTGAGGGACTGGAGAGTTGGGGAGATGGGGCCCAGGCTGCAGGGCACCTCCCCCATCCCCCATCCAGCCAGGAAACTGCCCAGCCCTTGAAGGCTCCTGGGAACACCTGTACAGTTGAATCCAAGACATAAAGGGAGCCGTGTTCCCAGTTCTGTGTCAGGGTAGGAGCTGGCTTAGGGGGTGACTGGGGACAGAAAAGACCGAGAGAGGCCAGCTCGCCCTCCAGGGACTCCATCCTCCCGCAGGGGAGGGGGCAGCCTGGGGGCTACTGGGCTCTGTCCACCTGCCCCCCTCAGCCCAGCCACTCCCTGCTAGGTGCACCCCTCACTCATGCATGGTCTGCAGCAGCCATACCCTCTGCCTGCCTCAGTTTCCCTTCTGACCTGGACGGGTCAGTATCAAATGCTTTCTGAGGACCCTCCCAGCATGTCAGCCTAGAGGGGATGGGTGTCTGGCACTGTGAGGACAGAACACACTGACCCGATGGAGGAGGAAAGTCTGTTTAATCTGGGCTCCTGGTGCCCTGGCTTCAGTTCAGCAGGGGACCGTCTCCCTCCCCGTGGCTCCTCAGGCAGCTCAGGGCTGGGGTCCTGCACGCCGATGCTGGAAGACTCTGAATGGTCCAGGGAGAACATCAGCCCTGGGTGGTGGCTCTGTGTGACTTCTTGCGGCTCTTTAAGTGTCGAATTGCTTTCTTCACATGCTTGTCCTCAGGGTCTGAACAGATAAGCTTGCCCTGGACAGTCACAAACCTGCTCGAGAGGCGTCAGGGGTGTGAGAGTCAGAGGGATTTCTGGAGCCTGAGCTGGACAGCCTGCCTGCCCTGGGCGGACCTCGACCTCGAAACTCCAAGAGGTGAGAACTCCCCTGAAGCCACGCTGGTCAGCAGCAGCACTGGTCAGGCTGCCGTGGCTCAGGGGCCAGGGCTGCAGTCCTTGTGCCCACCCCACCTAGAGCCCAGAGACAGAGGGTGCTGGAGAGAGCCGTGCGGGCCCAGGAAGGGGAAGTGACCGTGTGATCACCGGCTGGCTGCCTGACCTGGAGTGTCCCATCCCTCCCGGTGCCTCAGTTTCACCATAAGTCAGCAGGGACCTTGGGTGCCCCAGGGTGGACTGCGGCAGCTGCCCTTGGGGGCTGGTCTGGCAGTCAGGGGAGGGAAGGGAAGGGCTCTCGCCCATCTCCCCAGTGGCTGTCCTGGGAGCTCCAGAGCCCCAGGAGTGGGGGTGCAGCGGAGGGGACTTACACGATGGCGTCCTTGGGACACTCGGCCGAGGTCTTGTACCAGTGCACCAGCTTTCTGATGGGGATGGCTCCCTCGAAGTACTCCAGGCAGCACTCTCGCCCCACGTTGGTGGCTCGAGCTACAGAGAGAGCAGGAGCGGGTGTCTCAGTGCCTGGGGCGAGGGTGTCTGTGGGGTGTGTGTGTGTGTCTGTCTGTCTGCATGTGGTGACTGCATCTGTGTGTCCCTGTGTCTCTCTGGGCCTGTGTTCTTGGGGTGGGTCCATGCGCGAGTGTTTGGGTGGGTGACTGCGTGCGCCTCTGTGTTAACGTGTGCATGTGTGTGTGAGGCCTGCGAGGGGTCCTGCGCATGTGTGTGTGTGTTTGTGCACCTATCTGTGTGTGCATCATAACCAGCAACCTTATTTTAACTTTTCCTTCCCTAGTGAATGTAAAAACCTCTTTTTTCACACATTCTTGGAACCAGTCCTCCTGTCTTTATGCTGCTTCCCTCATTGTACATAAAAACCCATTAACAAAACAGACGCTAATCCATAACAGAATCATTTATTCTGTGCTGCAAACCCAGTCACAGTCACTGTGTCCTAACATTGCAGTCCCAGATGTGCTGCACCCTGTCCCACCCCAAGCCCATCTCCAAGGGCAGGGGCACAGCATCATCGCCACCATCATCTTCCTGTGACTGCTTTCCCCCAAATGCTCCGCTGCCAGCCCTGGTGTCCTTTGTGGGCACGGACAGGGCCCGCTCCTGCCCCACGGCCCGCACCTGTGCCTGGCTCTCACCTGCATGGCCGTGCTGCAGAGAAGCGCCCAGGAGCAGGGCAGCCAGGAGCAGCGTGTGCAGGGACGTCATGGCCCCAGCGCCGGGAGGAGCTCTCTGCACAGGTCCCTCTGCTTGGCAGAGATGAGCGTGATGGCGAGGCTGGGGGCGACTTATTTAACCTCTTCAAGCTCGTGCCCCGCCTCAGTTGCCTCCCACTCCCTGCCTGGCTCAGGGTGATTCACAGAATTAGAAAAGATTCAGTAGAAGTCCAGTCCTGGAATGTTTGTGGCTTTCCAGAGAATGGGTACTGAACTGAGGACAGAGGTGGGGTCTGTGTGTCCAGGGACACGATAGTGACACTTCTCCTTTCCTAGGGGACATTTCTTGGTTCCTCTGTTAGCAGGAACAAGACGCCTCCATCCTGCACTGGGTTTACCCTGCTCGGGTGCTGGTGAGCAGCCTTTGTGTCTGGTCCCCTGTGGGGACAGATGGGGTAGACGAACAGCAGAGGCCGGGAGAGCCAAGAGCTTTGGGGTGTTCGGAGGGTCCCCTGAGGGGCTGCAGACGGCTGTGCTCAGGTGCCCACCTGCTCTGCAGGGAAGCCAAGCCCTGGAATGCTGAGAAAGGTCTGAGGCTCAGAAGTGCCCCGAGAGATGGCTGCCTCTCCTTCCCCAGGCTGGGCTTCAAGCACATTTAGTCCGCACT
>RJWT010017497.1:0-19314 GCA_004365215.1 Cuniculus paca | reverse complement strand
AAATAGATCTTTAGAATGTCAAAACTGAAAGATACGCCTAAAGTTGTAGCCTTTTTACATTAATGAAATGTGACCAGACTTCATGATTATTACATGTCTGGGTGTTCCAGTAAGATGCCAGTAATGTTGGACAAGTATAAAGGAATCACACAAGCTTCATAAATTCATTATGCAGCAATAGATTTTTTTCTTGACTTAAATCAGTTGGAATTATGAATAGTTTTTAAAACATGGGTTTTATGAAATTTTTTCTATTGAGAATATAAAGAACTAAAAATGTAATTGTACAATATGAATATATTTTTTCAAAATATAAAAATCACAAAATGAAAAGTTTCAGTTATTTAGATATTTCTAAAGTTACTTCCAATGATTCAGACTTAATCACTAAATGTAAGGAACAGTATAAATCCTAAGTAATGAAAATAAAAATTTTAAATAAAGTTACTTAAATCGAATTTGAAGTATAGATTTCGATCTTTTGAAAATTTACAATTAATTGCTTCCAAATCAAGTGTACATGCATACATGTTGCTGAGTAATTTAAATTCTCATTGCAGACTTGGCTACCAGGTCCACATGTATGGGACAGGTAGAGAGCCAGAAAGAGGACACCTGTCTCCATCGGAAGGCGTGCTTCACTCTACAGGAACATGTCGTACTCATGTGCCATTGTGGGGAGCAGTTCATACATTACTGATTTGCTTTCTGACTTCCAAAGGGCTTCTGCTCCCTCCTATCTCCTTGCACCTCTGGACTGCACTCATCTTGACTGTGACCAGAGCCATGTCCTGCAGATCAACATGGCACCCAAACAGAATGGACTTGTTTCGAGAACAGGGAAAAAGCTGTTGACCAGAAAGGTTGGAGAAGACAGAAGAGATCTGGAATGGTATAATTTATGGGGAAATCTCTAACAAAGAGCCACACAGTACACAGGCTGTTTACTAAAATAGTTTGCTTTGTGGTTGTATGAAATGTAGGACTTGGGGCCAGAATCCATTTTTCAACTTGTTTTCCTAGTTTCTAAAGAAACTGGGTCTCTCAATCAGGGAGCAGACAGGTGAGAAGTGGGATGCATCTTATTCCCTTTGTGTGCCATCATGACTGTGACAAGGCAGATGATTATACATCTACAGAAGAGTATCAATTTGGAAAGAAAGTTGGCGATTACACAGTGAACATTTGCTATTTTTCAAATACAGGAGTAGAGATTCTTTAAAGACACCATGTTACTGTTTTTCATCAGAAATATTAAAGCTAACATGTATTATCTTCAGCTTGGATGGATACACAGTATAATGTCTTCTATGCTCTTCTGTAGGGAAGATTCTCAAAAGCCTGATGCTTTGCTAGTCTCTCATGTAAATTACTTCCTTATTGCCAGTCACTGATGTTCAGCATGAAAAGCAGCATGAAATTATGATGTAGATAAATGGAATAACATTTAGAAACCCAAAATAGCTTGCCAAGCTAGATGGACATACTCGGGAGCCAGATGAAGTACTGGACGCATTTTTCTCATTGGAGGACAGCAATTAATATGCAGTGATCACAAGTCAAGTTGTGTTTGTTTTACGCGTGTATTTTGCAGTTTATAGGTTACTGTCCACATAGGGTGTATATGCAGCAATCTTTGTGTCTATTTCTAACTGAATTGCTGTTTCCTGCAAATGTTTTAAATAGAGACTTTCATGAGGGACGTTCTCCACTGTGTGTAACACAGTATTTCCATCACTGCCATCTGAACTGTTCTCATCAGAAAGCCAATTTCGATTATTGATCAGGAGAGAAATTTTGATATGAATACAACCAGTTAACAAAATGCTTAAAATTTTCAGGACATTGCAAGGTGTTCATAGTAAAGACCTTAAAAATAAATATTCCTTTTTTTTTAATGTGTAGAGAGAAAGGCTCTGAACTTGGTTGAGTGATCAAAATTGCTCAACTGTACTCCTGATTTTTCCTCACCTACTTATTAAACATCTTAGAATATGAAAAAGACACCTGTGATTTTAACAGTGGCTGAATTAAGGCTGAGCTGGAGATGATTAGGCTAATAAATAAATTTTAAAAAATTCATTTTCAAATTGAAAAGCAGATTCTCCCTTTTCCTTGAGCGTTTCAAGGTTGAAATGGCTTTGATGGGCTCAGCAAGTTCCTTAATTCATAAAGTGGACTCTGATTGGATTTTATGATTGGAAATTGATCTAATTTTATTGTTTTCACTTAATGTTAGGATTTAGGACTTCTCTGAGCTAAATCGTTTTCATGTTTAATTCTCTCTGAGATGCCTGCCTCACGCAGATTTCGGGGGTTGTTTTTCAGTATCACTTTCTTTTCCAAGGAGTGCACTGTATAATCACCGAACTCCTCTGTAATTACATGGCAAAGACTATGTAAATACGCAATTATGTTCATGCAGATTACTTGATAATTATACTTCCAGTTACTGAGTAATGAACGGAATAATCATCCTGCACCTCGCAGCTCCCAGATTTTCAGCTTGGTCTTTGTTTTAGAGACGGCGCGAACTAGATAATTACTCTATGGTTACCCAGCACTTACATTGTCACCAGTCAGGCGTTCGCTGTGCTAGTACATGGTTATTTTTTATCTTGTGAAATGTACAACAGAGGGAAACGGCTTTTTAAGGAAGTCTTTTCCTCCCCTGTCGGTAAGCATCCTGTGTCTCACAGGACAGCATGGCCAGGTCACACTTGTCTCCGGAGTGTGCTTCGGAGTGCAGGGCTGCCCCCACTAGAGCCAGACAGGCCTCTGAAACCCCCTGGCCAGGACGAAGGGAAACCAGAGGCCTCGGGTTTCATCAGAGGAACGTGAGGCACACAGTTACTCACCCTGAGTTCAAGAGAGATCCCCTAGCTGGTGACGGTTTTTGGTGTTGATTTAGCTTTCCCCCGTGCTAAGCACTCCCGGTTCTCTCTGTCTGGGGCATGCTTCTGCCTTTATTCCGAACATCAGCTCTGCTGCTCCTCCTCTTTGGGGCACCTTCGTACACATCCTACGTCCTCCCTTGAGCCCTCCACGCACCGTGTCAAGGCACTGCTTCTTCCTTCATTCCTTTCCTCCCTTCTTCCCGCCCTTTCTTTCAAGGTGTTGGGGATTGAACCCAGGGCCTTCACAGCAAGCTTTTTTTAAATTTTTAATTCTGAGACAAGCCCTCAGTAAGTCATTTTGCTCAGGCTGGACTCAAACTTGGGATCTTCCTGCCTCAGCCTCCCAGAATGCTGTGACTATAGCCTTGTGCTTGTGTTTCTCGTACTTTGTTCCCGGTGTCTTCTTCACCAGCCACTGGGACTGGTTGCTCTTCCCCTTGTGTTCTCCAGGGTCCAGCACAGAGCATATGTATACCAGCTCGTGAACGCATCTCTAGGGAACACATCAACTCAAAGAGAGATGTGCGATATACTAGTTATAAAACTCAAAGGGCCAGGGATCTAGCTCAGCGGTTTAAGCCCCTTCTTGGCAAGCACAAGGTCATGAGTTCAATCCCTGGTGCCACAAAAAACAAAAAAAAAACTCAAGAGCAAATCCCCAAACTGTTACCTTTTGCTATGAGTTTGGTCTAACCATGCATGATGGGCATCCAGGGATGAAGAACATTTTCAAAATTTTCATACCAGTCCAATCTCCCAAACAAGGAAGCAAACAAACAAACAAATGACAATTCACAGTGTTTAGCCTACATGCATTTTTCTCTGTGACATGCTCTGCCTTGGATTCTAGGAATTTAGTTCTAAGTGTAAAGATGTGGTGTTGCATCCAAGCATTCCCATCACTCAGCTGACACTGACCAACACATAGCACAGTCAGTACCCTGTGATTGATATTCAGGCTCACACAAAGTACTTTCCTATGTTTATTAGTTAACTCATCGCATGGTGCAAAAGGGTAGCATTCATCTTAAAGTGCACTATCATACAGTGCAGGAGAAATGCAGAGCTACCGTCTGAAGTCCAGAACCACACAAGGCTTTCCTTGTGATTTCAAGCAATGATTTATTTCAGTGGCTACTGTTAGTTTCTCAGAGTAAATTAGTCCATGCCTATTAAAACAAATTAATGCTTCAATTGTTTGATCTCTGTGAAGAATTTATAGTTGATTTCAATCATTCATATGAGTTCCTACAGAAACTGTAAAGCGTATCATTGTGTTCCTATGCTAAGAAACATTAAATGGTAATTGCCATTTCATTTTTTTCTCTTTTCTTATGTTTTTGGTTTGTCAGACAATGTGAGCTTGTTTAAAAAGGTTTTCTGTGGATTTTGAAGAATAATTTCATAAGATGACCATTTGATGACCGTTTGAAATTCGTATGAGTTTTGATTGAGTATTTTCATTGAAATTTGAAGTGAAGGTTCATAAATGAAGTCTATGGGTAGCAAGTAATTTTAATATTTCTTGTTTTAAAGTCATGAAATTGATAATAAATTAAAATTAAGAGCTTGTACATGAATCAAAAGATAGAAGAAAAATCCAAATAGGCAGGGGGATTCAATATGTAAAATTTGTACTTAAATAACTAGGAAAAGACACCTGGAGAGGAATACAAGTAGATCCTCTGTAGCACTTTTATCAGTAACATACATTAGAGGTATTTTAAATATTAAATGCATAAAATGAAAACATAATAGCTGAAAGATAACACAGAAAGAAGTTAAGAGTTGAATAAAAAAGTCCTGTTAACTGTGGCCACAATAGAAAGGTAAATGTTTGATCAAATAAACATGAAAAATTTGCTCACAGCATAGAAATGAATTAATTTTATTAATATATAAAAGCAACATAATTCCATAGAAAGACTATGAAGGGTAAAATAAATCAATGACTAGTTCACAGAGAGAAACATACATCCATACACACAAATGTCAAAGGGCAAAAAGACGCTTTCTTCTGAGTTACAGTTTAAAAATATAGAGTGAATAGAGTGGCAGATACTCTTTATCATTCTTGATTACCCTATCTGGTGCGTGACACGGTTGTCAGGATTCCCCCGCGTGTCCTTCCTCCAGAGGCTGCAGCCTGGGCCCTGCCTGTCGAGCATTCACCTGCTCTCTTGGTTGATGCCTTCGTGGGCGGCACCAGCTCAGGTGCAAGGGATGGAGAAATGGGTTCCCTTGTGCCTGGCAGAGTAGCAAATGATTCAGAGCTCTCCTTAGTCCCTTCTAGTTCACTTTTTCATTTCCTTCCCCATTGCTTTTGTTTCTATTTAACAGTTTTACCAGTGCTTTCCCTTGAGCAGAAAGACTAGTAGACCAGGGTTTTGGAATGAGGACCCTTTAGTTTTACTTCTCTCTCTTTTATATTATTTGATGTTTTTATATTTATAATATTCATACATTTTACTGTTAAGTTTTTTTAAGACAGTTTAGTCTATACATGCTGATGCAGAAAGATCTTATGTCAAAGGAATAGCAAAATATAGATTATGTAACTGAGGTACGATTAAAAAAATTACAGTGAATATTTAATTTTTAAAAATATGTTATGCTAAAAGCACATTGCCATTAACCACACTCACGATCCTCCCCTCATTTCGTACTCACTTATTGCATTGTGCTTGCCACTTTCTGAAGCAGTTCTGAAAATCCTCCTTCCTAAGGGTCTCTGGGTGGGGTGTCACGGCTGCCTCAATATTCAGAATTGACTTAAAATGTTAAGCTTTCTCGGTCATTTTGACTTTGGAGAACAACCAGAAGTCACATGGTGTCAGATCCAGTGCCTGAAGTGGATGAGGATGCCCCCTGATATTTTTACAAGAAATTTGCTTTTCCTTTGAATGGTACTCAGCAGCAGAATTCACTGCACTTCTGATCAAACCTTGTAAAGACACTCAGGAAAGCAGGCCCCAGAAGTGCTCCGGAAAGTGGCGAGGGGGAAGGGATAAGTGTTCCAAGTGAAGGAGAGGGCTCAGAGGGTGATTCACGACAGTGTGGCTTTTACTCTAATAAATTTTTAAAATATAATCATTCACTCTGTATTTTGATATCCATCCATCCATTATCTATCTATCTACCTATCTATCTGGTTCTTGGGTTCATCATTGCGTGGGTCCTGACCCATACATTTGTGTGAGCTTTTTGGGCAGGGTCGCCCTGTCAGCACACTCACACTGACAGGAATAGCCATGAGCGGAGGGGTTGGGGAAGGAGGAGGACGGGGCACTGTGTTCTAGTGGAATCTGTGGCCCGCGTCCTCTCCCCGTGGGGCTCTCCCGCCTCCGTCCCCACTGCGGCTGGGATTCCCAGCTGGTGTGCAGCATGGATCTGCGACCCTTGATCTCAGCACAGTGTGCTGCTGGGTGTGCACAGTGGGACTGATAAAGACCAAGGGCCCCGCCTGACTCACAGTCACAGCTCATTTAGAACTGGGATGTGACGCAGTTATGCTTGGGCCCTTTCTCCAGGAGTCATAAGCCTCTTATCTCCATTCCGAGGAATGGAAGCTTCTGTCTTACAGTTAATTCTACTGCCTGCTTCTGGCTGGAGAAGTAAATTCAGGACTGTAACAGATTCCTGACAAACCCATGTTATAAAATCCGGTAACAAGAAAGGCATTTTAATCCCTGTGAATCTGCGCTTACGGATTGCGCAGTTCTCAGTGAGGAGAATCTTACTCGCTCGGTGAACCTGCAGTCCTCCTCACCCGTGCTACTGGCGGTCCCAGATGACTGGCAGCAACAGAGAAGTGAGTGGTTTTACATCAGAGACTAAAGGCAGGCTTGTCACTCTTGTTCTGAGTCACAAAGGCTCATGCGCTTCTCCAGGACCAACACACAGAGCTGACATATGTAGTTTTAAGCTGAGAAAAGGAAAATGTCAAAATACACCTGCTCACTCCATGCATCTTCCAGCACTGCGGGGCCCAACAGTTCTGTGGAGACACAGAGATTCCAAGAGACCCTCTCCACTCTCTGCTCCACCACTGTCCTACTCTCTGTCTCTTTCGCATTCCCTAGACAGGGTGGTTCTGTCGCCTATGACAATTCCGAAGTTACTGTTTGCATGGAATCTTAAAATCCCACGGGGAGGGGGTGGGAAGAAAATCTTATTCCTAAAGATAAGATAAAAGCTAAAGATAAAAGACAGAAGGGTTACTGGAGCATCTTGTACACAGGTTGCATAGATGGAAAGTGTATCAGAGAGTTCTGCAGAAGTTTATTCTTGACTATTCTGTGCTTCAGATCAATGAGCAGTGAATAACTACTGATGAGTGGGATAGAAAATGCCCCAGTATGCTACAGACCTTAGTCAAGGTGGGAACATCTCTGGATACTGCACAATTCCTAACCAGGCATCTGGTATGGGCTACAGGGAGTTAGAAAGTATCCTGGACTACGTGCAAAATGTGTATTTGTGATTGCGAACAACTCTGAGGACAGAATTCCTCAGTTCACTGAGTTGCTTAAAAGGGGCAGGGGCTTCCAACAGGCTGAGAGAATTCTGCTGAAGAATTTTATGCTTTACCGTTATTTGTGATGAAGCAAAATAACAGACTTCGAATGCTTGGCTAAGATAAAATTAGTGACACATAAATTATCAGTGCTTATGTGGAAAGTGGTGTGTGTCTGTGTGTGTGTGTGTGTGTGACTGTGTTACTGATATAAGGTATCATTTCCTTTTTTGTGGGCAATTCAGGTCTGCTCAGTGAGAACTATTACTTCTTGTAGGAACTGTGTAGTGCTGTTATTTAGCAGACCAACTCCATCTTATAGAATTCAGACACAAAACAATCTGTTTTGTCACTTGCAGATGCAATATCAATATAAAACAAAATTGTTCTTAGATACATTACTGATGACAGTAATCTGCATTTGTTTTTCACTTTTTTCAAACTTTGCTTCTGAAATTTGTAACTTATGGTTTGAAAATAAGAAATTCGCTCAGTGGTAGCCCAACTGGTTGAAACTCTTGCACTGGGTATCTATTGTGTGCGATGAGGTGACAACATGATACACAGTAATTTCAGTTTGAGGTATCTCAAAGGGGAATCAGTCAGGACAGACTCTGTTATGGTGCAGTAATGAATAACCTCTAGCAGGTAGTGGCTGAAAACATGGGTGTTTTTTTTTTCTTCATTTTTAACTCATTTTCCATGCCTGTTTTGACATGGACTCCAGTGTGGGGTGTCTTCTACTTCTTATCATTGCATGGATGCAGGCAGATGGGGGCTCCACTGCATGGAACATCGCCCAATCAGTGACATTGTGTGTGGCAGTAGAAAAAGATGAAGCAAATCACACAAGAACTCTTCATGATTTCCCTCTGAAGCTTGTCATATTCTCACAGTTGAAGCCATGAACTCATGAAGTGACTATTGCCTGATTTTAGCTGAAGGGGTCTCTGGTCAACCTTAACCAACTCTCTGGAGAGGGGCAGTTGGACTATGGCTGGACAGTGGAGTGTGTCCCACCACAGAGAAGATGAGCCTTTGCTCATATTATACGTGGGAAAGACGAGAGAGGTTAAGTAACAGGGGTGAGAGCGATACCAGGGCAACTTGGCCCAATTTGAGGGACCATATCAGGAAATGATCATTGGAAGAGACGAGAATGCCATCAAACTCAACATTGATTTAATGACCTAGAGCACATTCAGAAGGACATTTAAGTTTTTCAGATTGCCAATGTGGCAATTAACTTATCAGTGCAGGGCATACTGGCAGGTTCCTTGGGACATGTGAGTAAGTCGCCCTCTCTCCTTTGAATTTCACCCTGCCAGCCCTGCCCCCTTGCCCAGCAGTTGGCCTTGCTGAGTCTTGGTTTTCGTCCCTCCACGAAGTCACTGGGTTTGTGGATGTTCGTTTCACACTGACCACCCACGGAGGTGCTGTGCAAAGCGCTTGGCTGCCAATCACCTCTGCCTCCAAATCCTCCTTTCCCTGTCGAGAGATGAACCTGACGCTTTGCAGCTTGATTTCTAATTTACACTTATTTGCAATCCTAACAACACTCCTTAGAGCTCCAGTTTTTTACAGACTCGTGGCATCTTAACCTAATGCACTGTCAAAAGATTTTCCCCGCCTCAAAATAATCTTCCTCATGTTGATTCTTACAAACGCACTTCAAAATTAAGCTGCTGGTTTTTGAAAGCATTCGAAGCCATTCTGAGCAAACTGCATTCTCTTTAACAAGTAATTTTTAAAATATATCCTCAAATATATAGGCACTCTGCTACTGGGTGTTGCAGAGTTGCAAAAATATGTTGTCACTTTCTACTCTTAAGGGTTTTGGCTTATCACACAGAAATTAAGAAAACATCTTTAGAGTTATTGGTTACATTGGATAATAAAACATTACCCTTTATTTTAAGATTATAGATTTAGTATAGAATGAAAGCAATTCTGAAATTAAAAACACAGACGAACACATTTCTCCAATTTTCCCCAAGAACATTTTCAGGCCATTGTTGAAACACTTATCTTATGGAGGCACAATAAACCAGAGACAATGCATCCAAGCAAAAATTATTGTGCATCTGGACTGTTTTTAAGTACCAGGCTAAGAAGAGTATAAACCAGAATGAGTTTTGTTCTTTTCTACAACAGGTCTCTGCCCAGTCAGTGAAGCTTTCAGAGAGCTCATTCCTCCCACTTTGGTTTGAAGAAGGGGGCCTCCTTCTCTTCTGCGGTTCCTGTCCTCACCCTGAACTGGATCTCAGCCCGTCGCCTGGTGAGGGACTGAGTGATGAGGATAGGCCTGGTGGAGGAAGGGTCTGTTGCGTCTTTGATACGTTTTCCTTTGCAGCCCAGATGTAGCTGCCATCCTCGGAGATGCCCCGCAGTGCAGGGAAAGCTGCCCAGCTCAGGATGTGTGTGGGGAAAGGGTGGCCGGGGTAGGTGCTTGGCCAACACAGCAATCCCGGGAGTGGATGCTCACTGGAACTGCTACCTTCAAGACAGCATCTGATTTTCTTGTGCTTTACTTTTAAAACATTTCTTGTGAATATATCATACAGTAACAAAAGGGCCAGTCATGATAGACACATTAAGGTCAGAATTAGACACAAAGAAGTAAAAATACTTTATAGATTTTTAGTGTGTAGTAGTTTATTATTTAATTATTATTTTGTTTACGGTTTGGTTTCATACCCCTTTAGGAGAGGTTCCCTTTAGTTGTGAGCAGATGGAAACTTCTGCATATAAAAAGGGCTATTTACAAAGCTCCAGTATGTTACAGTAAACAAGAAATATCTTTTCAGAGCTCGTGTGTGCAGCACTTGTGTTAGCAGTGTGATTAAAAATATATCTGGGTCCGTACATTCCTTAACTTCCTGCTACTCTTCCTTCATCTTTGCAAAGAAATCTACCTTTGGCAAAATGATTTCCCATTTGTGTTTTTATCTTTGCTTTCCAAGATCTTAAGATACATGGGGTAGGTGGTTTCATTCCCATTTTATAGGCTAGCAAATCGAGTTTTAGAGAAGCACAAAGGTCTCCCAGAGATTATTTGGCAGGTTGCAGGTCAGAACTCATGGTTTCAAGTTCATTTTCTTGCAAAGAAAACATAAACTTCACGAAAGCCAAGATCATTATCCGGTTGCTTTCCCCTGGTTTACTGTGATGGACTCTGGATGATCCAGAGAATGCCCTGTGTAAATGTTAACTGATTGAGTGCGTTCACATTAAACATTTTCTGTAATTCTGCACAATTAAGTTTGTCTTTGAGAAGGAAGGGTGTCACCATGAGGGGCAAACTTATTTGATGTCTCCAAGAAGGTCCTGGGCTTTGAGTCAACACTGCAGTGTTTCGCAGCAGCTATTGTAGCAGAAGGTGATTCGGTGGAGAGAGGCCTTTATGGCCCAAAGTCTAGGGAGTGAAACAGCATCTCATCTATCAATGGCACAGGAAGTTGAGAATGAGCTTCTGAAAAAAGAATAAATGAACAATGATGCCTAAAGATGAGAAACTGCTTAACTCTGAAGCACAGAAGCTGGCATTTGGATTCTTTCTCTCCACAGCTGGCCCCGTCCTCTGGTCAACTTCTGCTTCAGCTGCAGCATGCTGTCATCTACAGAGATGCCGCCAATGTCACTTGCAACAAGTACCCTGTGTCCTGTATCGCTGGCATCAGAACTGAGTCCAGCAGAGGCCAGGGAGAGCAAGCACAACTGTCCTGAGGGAGAAGAGCGCAAAGGGAGGAAATGAGACGCTGAGCTCATGGGGACCTGGTCCTGGGTCTGAGTGTGGAATGAGAGACCAAGGCTGAGTCAGTTTATAGGAACCTGAGCAGAAAGGAAAGGAAGGGGGCAGCTGGGGGCACAGGCCAGCTCAGCAGAGGCCATGGGTGCCCAGGCAGTAGAGATCTGTGCTCAGGGACAGCCGGCAGGTGCTCCACCCAGGCACTACCAGCCTACAAGAATGACCAGGACCCACGCTCTGCCTCCCCACCGTCCTCAGCACATAAGGCAGCAGAGCCATGCAGGGGCACCAGGGACATCTTCACTGCAGAGGCCAGTGAGAAACCAGTGACGGACATCCATGGCCCTTGCATGCTGCCACAGCAGGATGCCACAGTTGGGAGCAGTGAGAGGTGACACTAACAAATGAACCTCTACCCGGGAGGAGCTGTCACCAACTAGGAGAATGGGGGCGGAAACAGGGGAGACATCATCCACGGGCAGACTGATTTCCCTGTGTCCCCCAGAAGGGTGAGGGCACCCAAGGAAGCTAGGATTCATTATAGGACAATACGAACCCACACTTTCTCGCCTCAACCATATTTGCATCACATTCCACCTGTGCCCCCTTGGAATTAGAAAGTTCTGTGGAGACTTTACTTTAAACCTCGAAAATATAAGCCTTCTTCCTGTAGATTTTTATAGTCTTAGATACTTTTCTTGTATTTGGGACACAATACCTGATACAGCTTAAAGGAGGAGAAATAGATTTTGGCTCACATTTTAGAAGCCCCAGGCTTTGTGTGGTCAGTGGCGTGATGGTGAGGGATTGGAAGAGGAGACCTGCTCTTGGAGGACAGAAAGCAGAGGGGGTCAAGGAAGGATCCTGGAAGGCAGTAAACCCTTCTGGGTCACACTCCCAGTGACTTCCTCTTCCAACCAGGTCCCCCCTCTTATCAGCAAGTTGGTAAGAAGCCTCCCCCATAATCCTATTACCTGCCGGAGACCCGAGCTATGAACATATGCGGCTTTAGGGGGACATCTAGATATAAACCATAACATTTATCCACAGAATGGTTCACCTATTTTACCAGTTGTGTAGAAGGAAGAAAGAGCAGTTGGAGTTGGGAGGCTTATTATGTCTCTGTGGTTTTTACAGAAACCCTGGCTCACGCATGAGCTGCCTGCAGTGACTGTCCAGGGACAAATGCACACACTATCTGTGGTTGTATTTATGCCTGCGCATCTGTAAGTTAATATGCAAGGTAAAGGGATGAAGTAAGAAGGTATAGACCAGGGGAAGAACTGAGGCAACTTACTCCGTGCACACCAACTTCAACCTTCCATCTGCAGATGGCCCTCTGTGACCAGAGGCCTCTTCTGCTTCTCCAACTAGCCAGATTATACTCCGGACCATTACTACTAAGTTCACACAGTTCACTTACCATAAGTAAGGCACACCAGCTAAAAGAATCACCATTCCTAAGAAAAATAAAAGAAAATGTGGACTTGTAATATCCTCTTGAAACACTCTAACACAGTGGACAAGAAAATAAACAAATATCCAGTGTTGTGAGGGAGGAAATGTGTATTTAAGGGATTTTTGATTGATATCAATAAGGACTATCGTTATCTTAGAGAAATGGTTTACCATTTGCTAGTGAAGCTGTCCACTCCAACTTAGTGCAAGGCATCATTTGGTGTAACATCCTAAAATAGTGACCATCTTAAAACAGTGATTAGTCCTGCTTTTACTAACCAGGCAGGTGCTAAGGCTGACTACTCGAAGTTAACATGGTTACATTGAGTCATGTGGTCCAACTGAATTAGGATTCCTATGATGAGGAGTCCAACCTCTCCAAATGTTTTTGGTTGAAAGGCCACTTGATGCATGTTGGGACGACCATTCTTTTCCCAGTGTCTTCCAGAGGCAGGAAAAAGGGAAGAAGTACTGGCTGGCTTTTTCCACTTTGCTGTGGCCGATGGGCCCTGTTGGTGAGACTAGAAAGCTCCCCTCTCCCCAGTGTGACAGTGTTATCCCTATCACTCAGAAGCAAGGCTGGCCAGGGTCAGCGTCAATGAAAGTGTGCGGATTAGCCTGAGATTGGGAAAAACCCCAGAGGGGTGGGAAGAATCCGGCGGACGTGTGCTCCTTTCTGATAGGGCAGCCAGCCTCCCGGGGGTAAATCACACGGGCTCTGTGTACCTGGTAAGAAGAGAGCGGAGTAAAAAGCGATGATGAACTTAATGACCCAGAAATTATTATTAGAGGCAATTAATACCAGCCAGGGAGATGGGCGGCCCTCTCCGCAGCGCTGGGAAGAAGGCAGGGTTCCTTTGTATGCAAGTCGCTGTTCAGGCTGAGCGCAGACGCGCGCTTCTGCCTTCGGGGATGCGAAGGTGACATGTTTGGCTTTGAATTAGCAGAGGCGACTCTGAACGGGACAGGTGCTTGCGTGGCGATGTCCTCTCTTGTAATCTTCAGGTCTCTCCTCAGCAGCTATTTTATGGTTTGGACCACAGTTTTGAGTAGTTCCAGAGCTCTTCCCACATTGGACTCTCACAGCGAGAGGGAAGGTGCACTGACGCATTCTACCTGACCACCGGGTCGCTAGGCCGCAGGGTCAAATCCCTCTCCCTAACGCACGCTTGTCCACGCTTTGCCAGTTCATCTGCCAGAGATGATGACAGAAAGGAAAAGGGACGGAGGTGACAAGCTCCTCAAATCGTCCCCTCGTCGGTTCTGGTCTGTGGGCAGCCACTTCCACCTCCACCAAGAGCTGCGCAGTGCAGATGAGCTCGGTTATCTGCTGGGGTTGGAGGCAAGTGTTTTGTCCGGTATCCCGGAGTTTTAGGGTTAGAAAGAAGCATCAAAAATATTACTGATAAATAAAAACGTTTGAACTTACAAGAAAAGAAATTTTGCTTGAAGTTCTTCATAGTATAAAAGAGACACAACCAAGAGAGATCCAGTGGCCTAATCCAAGCCACACGGCCGGTTAGTGGTAGAAATGAACAAAACCGTATGTCGCATTGCATCGACTTTTACTACTTTAGTTTTCTTTCCTATCCTTACTCCTTTCAATGAACCTTTTCCGACAAGGTGATCAGAGTTCTTTTTAAATGGTAGCATCCTAGAAGGTAGTGACCTTGTGTTCCTTTACTGAGAGGCTATGGGATGATAGTGGGGCAGGAACTGATGAGAAGCTTTGACCCCCACCCATCCTGAAACTCTTTCCAGGACCCCTGAGGGTCCCACCCAGTGCCTTGTGCTCTGAAATCCTGCATTATTCCATGCCCCAGCCATAGCTCAGAGGGCAGATTGAGGAACCCTAAAAATCCTTCCTTCTCTTTTTATGCTAGGACAACTGAGACCTGCAAGTCCAGGCAAAGGATATTGGGATATTGAATTTGTTTATTATCCAAATGAGTTAATTTCTTCTTCAAGGAGCTTTGTAGATTGTAGGAGCAACCCACATGGAATAGGACCAAATTTCTTGCTAAGGAGTCTGAAGAGTGCCTTTGTCAAACAAAATTAAGCCAACATATAATTGTCATTTACTTTATTCTTATGGAAATTGGACATTAGCATGTGTATAATTGATCTGAAGTCCAGATGCTTCAAAGACACCAATCTATATATCTGTGGGTTTTTAATCTAATTATAAGGATCTCCATATGTTATTACTCAAAACTTGTTTTCACTTAAAATTTTTTTAATTAAAAGAAATGTTTTTTATTCTGTGCCCTACCCTGGCTTTTAATAATCTCTTTCTTTTTTCCCTCAAATGACCAGAGCTGCAGTCATCAAGCTCTCTAGGGCCCTTGAACTGAACACTTATTCTCTTAAAAATCATCAACACAGGATCTGTTGCCAAGCGGAGGAGCCAATTCTTGTCTCCATGCTGAGGAAATGTTTTCTTTGCAGTGCCGTTGGCATGGAGGTGAAGGGCCTGGAGCTCGATATTGAAATCCAGTAAGTGAGCTGCTGCTTGAAACAGTATTCAGAATGAAGGCAAATACATCCAGCAGTTGTACTTAGGATCCTCAAGTATAACCACATGAAATACTGTAAATGTGGCTACACGAACATTTCTTACGGGAGATCAATAGAGAACTAAGTCTGCTTGTTTTATTATCACAAAGTATATACACAGATTAGCTGTCATATCAATACTTTTTTTTAACCAAAAGAGAAAATCAAATTTAAAAAGTAGAATGAATGTTAACTGCAGTTGACCAATAAAATATTTTAACCTCTTACAAGTACCTGAGCTTCTCACCTCCATAATTGTGGTTTCTGTTTCTCCTGACTATTGCAGGATAAGTGAGAATTCCTTCTTCAGAGACTCACATAAAGGGAGAGGCATCAAAGGAGGAATAGAGTTCCGGGTCTGCCTGAAGTTTTGGGGATTCTCCCACACACTGAGGACACATGTCTAGCTGTGTTTTATGCATAATATGGAGAGGGTACAGTTCTTCTATTGTCTTAATAGTCAGAAAAAAATATGCTATGCAGCATGAAAAAAGGTGAACAGATGCTTGTTTTTATAGCTTTTCCCTGTTTTTATGATTTTGGGTGCCAATAATATAACCTGCTTTTATTAGACATTGCTAAGGTTTTCTAAGATAAGTGAATTAATGTTCTCAGTACATGGATGCTTAAAATTATTTTCATTAGGAAAGGGAAAATTCCCCAAGCTAGGATGTACTGTGGGCATTAAGGATGAAAGGCTGCAGGTCATGCGCATGTGAGTTGTTTGTTGCTCTAGGATCTGCATGGCTGGTTTGTGCATGTTTGTGTGTGCTTGTGTGCCTGTGCATGCTTGTGTCCATGTGTATGTGTGTGTGGGTGTGCATGAATATGTGAGTGAACAAAAAAAAACCCATTTCTTTCTGGCACCATATGCCAAAAACAATTTGCATAATAGCTTTTATATGAAAATTTTGTATTCTTATGACTAATTTAAAAAATCTGCCTTTGATCCCCAAATGGATCACACAGAATATAAACCTTTTAAAAGCAAACTATTTTTAAAAATTTAAATCAGTTTGCTGGAAATAAAAAAGTCTCTGTATTTCAATGTCTCCGAACAATTCTTATGCTACAAACTTAAACATTCTACACTAAAACCTGCGCGGGCTTTGAGTCCTGTGCCTCCTGGGTCTTCCTTATCTCAGAAAATGACACCCATGGTCTGTTCACATGTACCTCAAAATATAAATTTTGTGTGTAGACAAAGTAGAGTTATTTGATGAACTCTTGCTGGAAGTTTGCATAGCATAATGAAGTCATCCCAACTTTCACTGTGATGTTCTTCTAACAAATGTTTTCATGGAAACACAGAAAGTCATCAAGTGGCATTGATTTGCAAGTATTTTGTGTGTGCGTGTATATATATATATATATATATATATATATATATATATGTTTTTTTTTTTGAGAACCTACCAAGTGTCAGGTCCTGTGCTTTGAATTTAAATAGCCTTGGAGGAGTAAAGCAGCACAAATGAATTAGTGGTATCACATCAGCAGCAACATTACTACCAGAGTTTTCTGTGAAACACACATCAAAATACCACAAAATTCCCTTTTCTTTCAAACATTAAGACTACTTTATTTTTGGTAGAATGAAATAAAAAATGTAAAACTAAAATGAGTAGAAAATAGTGCAGAGCCCTTTATAAGCAAATATGTGCTGTCTTGATTATATAATTCATGCGTAGCTTAAGATTCAGCATACACGGAATAATATGCCAAGCTGGGAGTCATTCTTTAAACAAACACGTTTAGTACTAGTTTTATACACTGCATACATTCGTATGCTTACCTGCTGTGTGTGGTTGCGACATCTTGTTTCTTTTGTTCAACATGTTTGTTGTGTCTGTTCTCTGAGAAGTGCTGGGCTCTGTGGTGCTGGGAATAAAGGGTCCGTGGAGCACATCTTCGCTCTCCTGCCTTCGTGTGCAAGAGTCACTCCACTGGAGGACCATGTTCTGAGTCACATCTGCTTTGCACATGCTGACATTTCCTTTCGCTTGGAGATGAGCATTGTGACTCCTTATGCGTGGTCACAATTGCAAATCACCATCTGCACAGCTACTCGGAACTCGGCTCCATCTCAGTAGGACTGTAGTGGCCTGTGTCTTAGACTTAGTTGCCTATTGGGTAAGATATCTGGTCCCGACCTTGCACAGTGGCCTCCCTGCTGGGGCTTGGGATGTCCACTTGCCTACTTCTGAAGCTTCCTTGCTGTGGTTGGCAAAGCACAGGGAACTGGCCTTGGGCAAGCAGTGGTCCTTGTGCAGCTCTACCTGGCCAGGTTTCAGCATGTTCTTCCAGGCAACAAAGGATGTAAGAGATTTTAGGGATCTCTAGGTTCTTTCCACCCCTAGGTCTCTCCGAATGAAGACTAGAAGGAAGATACAAGCCAGTGAGCTAAGACTGTGGAGAGAGCCCTGTGTCTGAATCTTTGTTGTGGGACCTTTGGAACTGTGCCTGTGATGAGGGTGTGTGTGCATCTTTGCTGAAACCTTCTTCACATCACCACGGTTCCACAACGGAGTGTCCCCTGCCCCCAGGAGTTCATCACAGAGAGCTGGAACAATGAGGAGTCTTAGCAGTTGGCCACTCACCCCAAGTCTCGACAGTAGAAGAGATGGAGGTCTGAAAACATCAAACCAGGAGAAGCTGTCATGAATAGCAATCAATCTACACTATACTATACTGCTTTTCCTAAAATTAATACATGAAGTTTTTAACATTATAGAACAATTGACGGAAATACTTTTTTCTTTGATGAGGATAAAACCAAGGAAACAAAACAGAGTAAAACCAATCAGAACAAACCAGAGTGAGTGATACAGGACTTCGCAACATTACAAAATCAACAATAGCTATCATAATGCCCTTTGTTGTCTTCAAAATAGCGGCAGATACCTTTGGACATAGTAAAAATAAAACAGAACAGAATAGAAACAGTAAAAACAAAACAATGGATACAATAAAGGACTTTAAAACAAGACAACAGTGAATTCAAAATGACTACCATATATATCTTACTATCTTTGAAATAGCTGCTCAGGCCACCAGATAAAACATAATCGAACAAAGCAAAAGAGAATAAAACCCAACCCAACAAAACAATAAACAATGTAGGACTTCAGAATGAGACTATAGGCAATCAACAATGGGTATCACCTCAGAAGGAGACGCCCCCAGATGCCATGCTGCGTACCGCTATCTTCTGAACAGATGATTAGACCACTGGCCCTAGACCTGCAAGGTCAGTGAAACACCAAAGCACCACAGGCATCCAACTGCGTTTCAGCTTAATAGCTGTCATCAGAGCCTGTGTTTCACCGGATCAGCCGGTCACTTGGGGGGCAGGGATTGGCACTTCTTGTTTGCCAGCCCTGGAGCCAGATGGAGCTGGGATCTAACTGTCCCCCTGCCAGCGGCAGCCCACGGGGAAAGGCTTGGCTCTGAATGCCCCGGTCAGGCAGCGGTCCACGCATGGCCCTGGTTCCGGTTGGGTGGAACTTGTTCTCTCTCCCCACAGTCCACGATGGCACTGGAAATACTTTTTTTTTCCACATTTTTTTTTATTTTAAAGAGAATAGAACAAAACAAAACAAAACAAAATAAAGGAAAACAAAACACAATAGAGTCAAACATAATATAGCATTTGAGAACAGGACACTGCAAGCAATACAGGTTTTCAAAACATAACAACAGGAGATTAACAATGGTTACCCTAGTGTCTCTTGCTTTCTTCAAAATGGTTGTTCATACGTTTACAGACGATAAACTCAAACAAAACAAAGTAGCATAAAACCAGATAAAACAAAAGAGCATTACAGGCCTTCAAGTCAGACAACAAGAAACCAGCAATGGCTACCGTAATGTACCATTTTTCAAAGGAGCTATTCCTATCTTCTCACATATTGCTATCAGATAGTAGGAAAGGGACTTAAACCAATCAAATCAAAGAATAAAAGCACCATTGAACTTCAGAACCTTTTCTCCATATTTATTGGGAATTTTGTATCTTATTGAGTCTTTTAGTTGATTACACTAGGGAGAAGATGCGGTGTTTACACATGTGTGTTTGGTTTATTTCACTTATGAGTATGGTCTCAAGTCACATCCATTTACCTGTAAAAGCCTCAATG
>RJWT010017496.1:0-19333 GCA_004365215.1 Cuniculus paca | reverse complement strand
ACTCTGAGATTTCATCTCACTCCAGAAAGAATGGCCAGGATCAAGAAAAGCACCAACAATAAATGCTGGAGAGGCTGTGGGGAAAAAGGAACCCTTCTCCACTGTTGGTGGGAGTGCAGACTGGTGCAACCACTGTGGAGGTCAGTCTGGAGGTTTCTCAAAAAGCTAGGACTGGAAGTCCCATTTGACCCAGCTATTCTGCATCTGGGCATATTCCCAGAAGAAGTGAAATCATCTTACCACAGTGATATATGTGCACCCATGTTTATAGCAGCACAATTTGTAATAGCCAAATCTTGGAAACAACCTAAATACCCATCAATTGAGGAATGGATACAGAAGATGTGGTACTTTTATACAATGGAGTGCTATTCAGCTATAAAAAATGATCACATGGAGGCTTTTATAGGTAAATGGATGCGACTTGAGACCATATTCATAAGTGAAATAAACTAAACACACGTGTGCATTGCCTCCCTAGTGTAAGAAACTGAAAGACTCAATAAGATACAAAATTCCCGATACATATGGAGAAATGGTTCTGAAATCCAATGGTGCTTTTATTCTTTGATTTGATTGGTTTAAGTCCCTTTCCTACTATTTGAAGGCAATATATGAGAAGATAGGAACAGCTCTTTTGAAAAATGAGACACTACGGTAACCATTGCTGGTTTCTTGTTGTCCAACTTGAAGGCCAGTAATGCTCTTTTGTTTTATCTGGTTTTATATTACTTTGTTGTGTTTGAGTTTATTGTCTGTAAATGTATGAACAACCATTTTGAAGAAAGCAAGAGACACTAGGGTAACCATTGTTAATCTCCTGTTGTTATGGTTTGAAAACCTGTATAGCTTTCAGTGTTCTGTTTTGAACGTTTGACTCTTCTGTTTTCTTTTGCTTTGTTTTGTTCTGTTTTGTTCTATTCTCTTTAAAATAAATAAATAAATAAACAAACAAAATATACTTGATTGTATTCTCAAGAAATGGAACAAGGTTAAGGTAGTTGTACCAGATAATTTATAGCTTTATTTTCTTGTGCACTTTGAAATTTATAATTTCAGTTTTCAATGTAATAATCTGATGACCAATTTCTAGATAGTTGGTTACTTTATGTGACTGAATGTCTGTCATAAGGCACCCAAAACCCCCAAAATAATGATTTCAGCTGGCTATTTGCTTATCTGTGTTCGGGGGCACTATGGTGAGTACTGTGGAGAAGAGGAAGATGTATAGGCACAGTGTCTTACCATTGGGAGCTGATGATGTATAATAGAAATGAGCACTGTACATAAATAATGTACCAAATGAAGAAATGCTCTCTATACAGTACAAACAGGTAGTATAGCTTGTGTAACTCTTTACGGGTGGGACAAATATGTCACCAGAGTAACATGGGAAAGCTTACTTGAAGAGATGCTTTTGGGATTAATTTGAATAAAGGAGCAGATGTAGGCCAGTAGAATTGGATAGTACATGCTTATTTAGCATGGGCTGAGCAAGGAAAAGTCAAGCATGGTGGGAGGCCTAAGGAGGCCATGTTAGCAAAAGGAAAGACCAGATAGTGGTTGCTTTTGCTTTTTGTTTTTGCTTTAAAACAAGATCTCATTAAGTTTCCCAGGTTTGCCTCAAACTCTCAATCCTTTTGCCTCAGCCTCTTGAATAGCTGGGATTACAGCATGCAATCCCTTGCCTAGCTGTGGGGGTCACTTAAAATGAAGGCCAGAGCAAATTATTGACAACTTTGGACACTACCTGTCAGGTTGGGTAATAATGATCCTTAATGAGGATAAGTCGAATGAATGACTATAGAAAGGTGTTTGTACTATTTACTGAGTGTCTCAGGAGGCAAAGAAATTCTCACCATGGATTTATCCCCTAGACTTCTTTCAGCTCACAGTGTATTCGGTTTTCTGTTATTTTTCTCAATTTAAAAAATAGGTAAAGATAAAAATTTAGGACACACATTAACAATTAATCCTTACCAACTGCCATGTTATTTGTTTTCACCCAGAAGTACTGTATTGGGCCAGGATTAGCTTACTTGCTTGCTCTGGCTTTTTAAATTGACAAAAACTATACATGTTTTTCATATCAGCATGATGTTTTGTAGTGTGTATCCATTGTGGAATAGCTAAATCAAGCTAAGTACTACACATTATCTCAGGTACTTAGCTTTTTTTGTGTGATGAAGACACTTAACCTCTTAGCAGTTTTTGGGAGTCTAATACATTGTTATTGTTGGTGGTCACCATGTTGTGCAGTTAGTCTGTACATATTCCTACTAACTGAAGTTTTGTAGCCTTTGACTTTCATCTGTTGAACTCTAGGAATAGTTTCTAGAGCATCAGTACACAGATAACTCAGACTCCTCTGTATTCTGTTCACTTGTCTGAAGAATTATATTGAAAATCAGGGACTTTTAAAATTACTCCTTGAAACTTAGGTGATTAAGCAAACATACTTACATTTATTGATTTAGGAAAAATGGAATAATTAGCAATTTGATCTTGCACTAGTTTTAATTCACTGTTTTTTTCTGGAGTTTAAAAAAAGTACTATGGTTTTATCCTCAACAGCAAATTTAAGGTTATTAACTAACTTGTCCCTATGCTTTTGAATGTTTAAATCTTTAATAAATTTTATGTAATATTTAGACAGAAATGTTGTCTCAAACACTAAGAGTAAAATATGATTTTAAGAACATTGTCTAATGTTATTCAAATTACATGTGGACTTTATTTTTAAAATTGCATGCCTGTTTTTCCATTTCACCTTAAGCAGTAGACATTTCTAGAACTAGTCCTTAATTTGACATAATAAATATTTTACAGTTTCATTCATTCTAGTATATAAATGAACATTTGAAATATACATTTTTTTTTAAAGAGAATACAACAAAACTAATCAGAACAAAACAGAATAAAACTAATCAGAACAGAGCAATGAAAGCAATACAGGACTTCCAAGATAATTATGGCTACCATAATGTCTCTTGTTTTCTTCAAAATAGCTGTCCATACCATCAGACATAATAAAATCAAAACAAAACAGAATAAAACCAGTCAAAAGAATGAAAGCGTATTTTAAAGAGAATAAAACCAAACAAAATAAAACAGAATAAAGCCTGTCAAAATGATACAGTGATACAGGATTTCAAAACAGGGTAATAGAAAATCAGTAATGGCTACCATAATGTCTCTTGTTATCTTCAACATTGCTGCCCCTACCATCAGACATAATAAAAGCAAACAGAACAGAACATTGAATAAAACAAAACAAAACAGTATTGGATTTCAAAAACAAAACAGAAGGAAATCCCCCATATTTGCTATATTACATATTGTTATCCCCTTAATAGATGCTCGGACTACTGGCCTTAGACCTGCAAAGTCAATCAGACAATACAAGCATTAAGTTGTTTTGATACCTCAGCCTGCTGCATACGGATGTGTGTGTGTGCTTGTTTCTAACCCACAACCGTTGGCTTGTGGGAAGGGTGAATTGGCTTATTTCTCCTCCCAGGTCTAGCATGGCTTCTGCCAACGCTCAGTAAGGGCTAATTGACTCGTTTGAAATATTTTAACCTAGTTTTCCCCCCTCTCTCTCATAGGAGAATCATTCTACACATGGCTAGAAGGTAACTTGTCTGTTTTAAACTTACTGGCTTTTTGTAAAAAAAAAAAACTTTGGTGAGTTTTAGGATTTTATTATCTAGATAACTAATTTTGACAGTTGTTTGAAAGAAAATAACACATGTTTAAGTTATTTAGGGAAAAAGTTATTTGAAAAATCTTGTGGTCAAATGAAAACTAGTATGTAATATACAGGCCAAATGGTGTCATTAGCTTTGCTTAATTGGTTTCCCCAGCATACTTTATTCTGTACATAGTGCTTGTCTGAACTGATAACTCTTCTGATAACCAGTAAGCAAACCTATCTTTACGGTAGAGACATTCCCTTCAGAGAGCAGTGTTTTCTATATATAAAATAAGGGAAGATAAATTGAATTCACAAGGTTCTAAACATGTTTGCCTAAGTTAATATAGTCAAAACTTGTCTCACTAAAAGATAAAGTGATACAGATCTTAATATATTAGATACATTGCACTTATTTCTAATTTTGAAAGTATAAAATGTTATGCATGGAAAACTGAAAAATGCTTTAGGCTTTTAACAGCTTACATTAATAAATGGATATGTGATTACTTTTGAAAACTTTCTTTACCAAGTTACTATTGGTTTATAAAACCAAAGGTTAAAATATACTAATAGAAAGCGAACAAGTTAAATTACATAGGAAAATTGATATTTCATGGCCATAACCTTACAATAAACAGTTAAACTAAGTCAATTCTGTTTTGTTATTTGGTCAGGTTGTCTTATGAACATAACTTCTCTTTATTTTTAATGAAGTACATGTGTATATCAGTCATTATTTTAAAAGTACAAACACTGTTAAGAGTTATATTGAGAAAGTGACTTAAGTAAAAGATGCATAACTTTGTTTAATGATTAAGTTCTACTCTAAAGATACAAACTGTGGAAAGTAGCATCTAGGCTTAAAAGGTCATCAGAAATGCTGAATGTTGATAACAAGGGTAGGAATGAAATTTGGGGTCAATACTAGACTCTTGCTGTATTGTCTCAACCATTTTTCTAGTATCCTATTGTTGTGTGTTCCTGAATGTTGATACGTAGTTCCAGAGAGCAGTCCTTTTTATTGCCACCTGACTCAACCATTTCAGAGATTCAGTTTTCCTCATCTGGAGCTTGAGAATAACAAAAGCATTCCTACTAACCGAAAATATTAGCATAGATGATCCCTGTAAAAATTTTTTGAAAACTACTGGATAATGTGGAAATGCCAAATATACTGCCACTGTATATCTAGCCCTTTGATAAGAGAGAAATATATCAATATTTCAAAATTCCATTGCTGAAAATTAATTTAAATTAAATCTAGAAGAGAAAGAGAACCACTTCCTGAATTGGGCAGTCGAATTTGGTCTGTACTGTTAAAACTAGAAGTTGGTGAGTTTTGCCTTCATAGTGGCCCTTGCAAGATGCTACCTCAGAGCAAGACTGAGAAGGCTTGTGCCTGCCCTCCATAGTCAGGCACACCACTGCCTGGCAGGAGACAGACAGGAGAAAACCTCTTCAGCAGTATCAGTGTCCTGGTAAAGCATGTTGTGTGTCTTACTGGTGCCCTCATTACCATTTTGCTTGCTGTTACTCCTTTTCCCAGCTCATCAAAGTACATTTCTGCCCCACCTTTCCTCACTTACCACCTGTCCCACTCAAGGTTAAGGGCTTTGTGAGCTTTACAAATTAGATCTCCCAGTTTTCCAAATCCTTTATTGCAGACACAGGGATTTTCATGATCTGTCATTTGTCTGCTCTTCTCTAGCCATTAGCCATTTTGTTGGATCTAAGCACTGATAGAGAAGTAGGTTGAAAAGAACAGAAAGTGAATTTCAAATTTATCTTTTGCTACTTGATAATAGATTTGATGAAATTTTTATTGGAGAATTAGTGCTCAATTCTTTATTGGATCTATTCATATTGTTTGTATCCCTTATTATTGAGTATTTAAAATTGGCCACAGACTTCTTGAAAAAAGGTACATAATAGAATTTTTCTACTTTTGGGGGTTTCTATCCATGAAAATTTGAGTATTCTAGCAAGAATTCTGAATTAGAGAATAAGATCTCAGAAAAGAAGTATTTTTTTCCAATTAGATGCTGCTTGCTGCAGGACCCTTTATGCTAAGACACAAAGGGTAAATTGAAATTTGAAAGAGCTTGACAAATGCACAGTATACCACATATATACCCTTACATTAAGAAAATTCCCCCAGAGTATAGATAAGACTATACCTTCTACTGTTAAAACCCATTTTCCTCCACAGAAGTGATGTTAAAATACACACACACCTGTTGGGTAATGAAGAAGGGAGAAAGCTAATTGCTCTACATTCAATGGATTATTGAAAGTTTTCTGTATCTTCATTTACTTTTAAAATTTTTATAGTTAAAATTTTTCATATTCTTGTGGTAAAATGTTGACAACATAAAATTTACCATTTTAACCTTTTGTTGTTATTGTTTGGTGTAGGGGGATCAAACTTAGGGCCCTGTGCATGCTAACTACATATACTACCATGGAGATACACCCCCAGTTCCATCTTACCCATTTTTAAGTTTACCGATTAAGTAATATAACTTAATCAGTTATAAAGTAATATAACTTAAACAGTATATAAAGTAATATAACTTAATCGGTAAACTTAAAAATGTAGCTTAATGTAACTTAAATACATTCACACTTTATACCACTTTTTGGTGTTTTTTGTTTTTGTTTTTCGAGACAGTGTCTCACTGTGTATTTCAGGCTGTTCCTGAACTTACTATGTAGTGCAGGCTGCCTTGAACTTGTGGCAGTCCTCCTGACTCAGCCTTCTGAGTGCCAGTGTGCACAACCATGACCAGCTATACCACTCTTATTATAAGAGAAAAATCTTTTAAAATGGAAGTGAGGGTAGGATAGGATAGTGGGATTATCTTGATCTCCATCGTAAATACTAAGTAAAAGCCTGTGTGAGTTAAGTCTACATAAAATAATTTTCCATCCTGTTCCTAAACTCCACATGATATGACTCTGCTTACATAGTAAATAGTCGATAATTAGCCGGGCATGGTGGTTCACACCTGTAATCCCAGCACTCGGGAGGCTGAGACAGGAGGATCGTTGTGAGTTCGAGACCAGCCTGGGCTACAAAGAGAGCTCAACACTAGCCTGAATGGCATAGTGAAACCCTGTGTCAAAAAGATAAGGCTGGGGATTTAGCTCAGTGGCCTAAGCGCCTGCCTGGCAAGCATGAGGTCATGAGTTCAATCCCTGGTGCTGCAAAAAAAAAAAAAAGTCAATTTTTTATTATTTGAAATTCCTGGATGTCTGTTTTCAGAGTTTCATCTTCTTATAAACTGAACATACAGTTAGAACTAGACAATTAGAAGGCAAAATGTTAATGAGACTCACTATCCCTCTTGTCCACTATCAAGTAGGTTCAAAGACAGACATGCAAATAGAGGCACAGGGAGAAACCACTACCGCTACTGTTTGATCAAGGCAGTAACTTTGTAGTTCACTTGGTTTACTAAATTCTTAGCCTAACACATGGAAAGCTTGTGCTATCACCTCCTGGGCAATGTGGGAACTTACTGGCAGTGTCCACAGTGTTTGGACTGCAGAAACCCAGACCATTATGTCCTTTTCTTTTTTTAATTTAATTTTAAAGGGAATACAACAGAACAATAAAACAAATCGAAACAGTGACAAGACAGTAGGAAATCTACAGTAGTTACTATATTGCACATTGTTGTCCTCTTAAATAGTTGCTCAGATTACTGGCTTTAGGCCTGCAAAGTCAAACAATACAGTTCCTCCAAATCAGCTGGTTGCTCAGGGTGGGTGGGGGATGGGGGCTGTTCTTCTCTCCCCAGCCCACATGCTGGCTGGTTCACAGGTGGGGCTTGGCTTCCTTCCTGGTTCTCCCCGGTCTGCACTCCTGACCACTATGTCTTTTCTCCATTAAGTTCTCATCATACACAGCTCCATTCTGAAGACCAACTCTTACTTTGTCTTCTAGTGAGATCATCTTGATCTAGTTGTTTCTATATTATTTCTTGATATATTTTTAATGTGCTTGAATCTTAATTTGAAAATAAGCCTGTGTAGTGAATATCCTTGATTCAGTATTTCTGTTATCTAAACATGCATGATTGCTGGGCATGGTGGCTCACACCTGTAATCCCAGCACTTGGGAGGCTGAGACAGGAGGATCATTGTGAGTTCGAGACCAGCCTGGGCTACAAAGTGAGCTCAAGGCCAGCCTGAATGGCATAGTGAGACCCTGTCTCAAAAAGGCAAGGGCTGGGGTTTTAGCTCAGTGGCCTAAGTGCCTGCCTGGCAAGTGTGAGGTTGTGAATTTGATTCCCGGTGCTGCAAAAATAGTAAATAAATAAACATGCATGATTTCTTTTTCAATATTTTCTGAACAGGTTTGTGTCTGGAGAAGAGAGTCTTCTACAAGCTTATATCAGGACTTCATGCCAGTATCAATTTACATCTATGTGCAAATTATCTTATGGAAGGTAATCAGATTTTCAGTAGAGATTTTGCCATCTTCACTGTAAAGATTAATTGGGAGGGGAATATGTATTCTCTAGAGCAAAGTCCTCTTTATTAAAAGAATGTAATGTATTTCTCTCTCTCTCTCTCTCTCTTTTTTTTTTAGAAACCTGGGGTAAACCTAGTTGGGGACCTAATATCAAAGAATTTAAACGCCGCTTTGATCCCATAGAAACCAAGGGAGAAGGTCCTAGAAGGCTTAAGAATCTATACTTTTTATACTTGATTGAGCTGCGAGCATTGTCAAAGGTGGCCCCCTATTTTGAACGCTCCATTGTCGATCTTTACACTGGAAACATAGAAGAAGATGCTGACACCAAAACCCTTCTACTGAGTATCTTTCAAGATACAAAGTAAGAACTGACTGTCAGTGTTCTGAGATCTTGTCTTGGTTACTTTCTCTCCTTGATGAGACAAACACCTGACACCCAAAATTAGGGAAGAAAAGGTTTATTTCTTACGGTTTTGGGGTTTTAGTCCATACTCAGCTGGTTCCAAGACAGGGTGGCGTGGCAGAGGGGCAGCCTTTCATGGTGGCTGCAAGCGGCAAGAGCAAACCTGCGCAAAAGGGGAAAACACGCACCCATTCCGACCTTACATTGTATGTCAGCTCCACCCCTGGGCAGGTGCAGGACTCACACCGCCAATCCCAGCACTAGACAAAGAATCAGTCAATCCTAAATGTTAGATTCACCCACTTCCATTACTACATGAGGCTTGGGGAGGCCATCTATATACAAACCATAACATATATCCTGACAGATGATGTGATGCTTGACATACAACCAAAACTAACTCCTAGATGTTAGAAAAAGGGAGATGTAGAACTGAGAAGGCAAATGTCAGAAGAACAATAGCATTTTAACTATTTCTGAGGTTTTGTTGTTTTGTTTTTGGTACCAGGAATCAAACTCGGAACCTCATGCTTGCCAGGCAGGTGCTGTGCCACTGAGCTATATCCCCAGCTATATCAGCTATATCCCCCCATTTCTAAACATGTGAACTAAAAAGAATCTATAAAGCTGTTAAACCTTTAAGCCGGGCGCGGTGGCTCACACCTGTAATCCCAGCACTCGGGAGGCTGAGACAGGCAGATCGTTGTGAGTTCAAGACCAGCCGGGGCTATAAAGTGAGCTCAAGGCCAGCCTGAACGGCATAGTGAGACCCTGTCTCAAAAAAACACCAGGGCTGGGGATCTAGCTCAGCAGTCTAAGCGCCTGCCCGGCAAGCGCAAGGTCATGAGTTCAATCCCCGCAAAAAAAAAAAAAAAAAAGAAACCTTTACACCTTATAGGCTGTATTTTAAAATATGATTTGAGAGTTTGTGTTCTATCAAATTGTAATGCTATTGTAAGGTTCTTTCTACCAATTTTGTATTCCTCCAATTGCTATTTAAATCTAAGTGGTATCAAAAGTATATTAAGATGGATACACATGAGAGTATTAGCCTTATTTTCCAGAATGTAACTTTAAAAAAATAAAAATGCTGAGTCACTAAAACTCAAGTTTAGTGGATGTTAATATGAGCATGGAGGAAAGTTAGATTAAAAGGAGCTAAAAGTAAATTAAGTTTTAAAAGAATTTTATGAGCATGTGCATGTTTTTCACATAAATTGCTTTTCACTTTTAAGATTATTTTATCACGCAGTTTCCTTCAAATATGATAATCTCACTGAATTACTATTTGTAGTTTAGTCTTTCATTAAGTAGTTTTTATGTGAACTGTTACTGTCCTATAAGTAAATAATGAATCTTAAGTATAGGAGTAGAAAATTCTTCTTAAGCTCTAATACAAGGTACCTAAATTTTCCATCTGTAACTTATGATACTGTCATTTCACCAGGTCCTTCCCCATGCACTTTGATGAGAAATCCATGTTTGCAGGTGACAAAAAGGGGGCCAAATCATTAAAGGTAAAAAGCGGTCTGGTTTGAGGGATAGGCTGGGATGCTGTTTACAGTTTATATTTTAATTGTAGTCAACTTTTCTCTCCCACTTCTACAATTTTTGAACTTAGTCTGATTGGATTTTGCTATAAATGGTGATCCTCAATATGATTGAGCACCTGTGACAAACAGTGTGGTACTAAGGAATGATTTAAAACTTAATCATTGTTCTGAGGCCAGCATTCTCATTTAGATGCACACAAAGCAAATCCTCAAAAGTAAATGGAACATAAAAAAGATACATTTCCCATTAGTCTTATATAGATATCAAATGGGAGCAGCAGTTAAATTCCTTTAAAGACCATGTATTGTTTACTTTTGGGTCCATCTTAATGTATATTTTGGTGGTTTGCATCAAGTAGCCCCCCCCCAATAAAAAGTTTGAGTTAATATGCAGAATGAATTTTTATCAATTTCCATTGTCAGTTGTTTTACTGTGACATGTTTTATACAAATTCAAATTATTTTTCTTTTGAAAAGCAGCTCATTCATTAATAAATTTAGTTCTTATAGATGAGTTAAATAGAATTTACTTGTAAAAGCCTGATTAAGCCAAACTGGGCATGATCGTGCATGCATGCCTATAATCCCAGTACTTGGGAGGCTGAGGCAGATCGCCATGAGTTCAAGGCTGGCCTGCACTACCTAGTGTGAACTCTGTCTCAAAAAAAAAAGAAAAAGCCTAATTAGTCTGAAAATATTTTCTGCCTGCTAGGAGGAATTCCGTTTACATTTCAAGAATATTTCTCATATTATGGACTGTGTTGGATGTGACAAATGCAGATTATGGGGGAAATTACAGGTATGTGTGTTTTTTCTTCTCAAACTATTATTAACCTTATATTTTTCCACTGAGTCATTGCAAGTATTTATTTAAATATCCTCATTCACTGAAGAGTTTACCAGCAGGCAGATACAAAGTGTGATTTTTCTGTTTTATTGATGAAAAATAGTTAAACTCTGTTGCATGTACACATGCAAGGATGTTTTTCTATTACTCTTACTAAAATTTTTCTTGTATCTGGTGTCTGTAGTACAATCTCTAATTCATTTCTGAAGCTGATGTATAAGTAAAGAATTTTATGTATTTAAAATGTAAAATTATAAAAATTGAATTTGTCTTGATAGTCAAAAGAAGCCACTGAGTTACAAGAAACAAAAACTCTACAAAGAAAGATCATTACCCTGAATACTCAGTCCAAAAGGATTGTTTGATATTTTTTAATCTTGTTTCTGTGCAAAGGTGATAATAAGTTAGAGAAAATCAAGAGACAGAATTAAGTCAGGTGTGGTGGCATGTGACTACAATCTCAGCACTTAGGAGGGTGAAGCAGGAGGATCACATCGTGGGCTACATAATGAGTTTGAGGTCAGCCTTGAACTACATAGCAGGACCGAGTCTCAAAAAAGACATTTATTTCAGTGGATGCTACACTGAAATTCAAGTGTTTTTTCCCTCTCATATTAATAATCAAGAAATTTAAGTGTAGTTATCACTGATAATCTTGAGTTTTGAATTACTAGGGCCTATAAAAAATAATTTGTCTCAGTGGTAGAGAATTTGACTAGCTTGCATAAGGCCTTGGGTTCAATTCCAAAAGAAAAAAACAACACAAAACTCTGAAAAGAAAAAACTTTCAAGTTGACAAATCAAATGTTGTAGTCCTTATGTAATATTTTCAAAGTTTAGAACAAAGATCCTAGTAATTTGAAATAGGGCATGTCCAGCAAGTGTTAGACTATTTGGGTTTCCTTAACAGCTTAGCTAAATTTATTACATGTAAACCTTGGAGTAGAATTGTACATAGAGTTTAACATTTTGGCCAGGTGTGGTGGCACACACCTATAATTCCAGCACTCAGGAGGCTGAGGCAGGAGAATCACCACAAGTTTGAAGCCAGCCTGAACTGCATAGCAAAAACTTGTCTCTTAAAAAAAATTTTTTTTGTGTGTGAAAAGTTCAGTTCATACAAGTTTCCTGATGGTCATCAGGGTGGCTGGGTATTCTTTTAAATCTTTATTGCAGTTGTTATATGAAGTTATTTATACCTGTTTTTCATTTTTGCTTTTTTAAGACTCAGGGTTTAGGAACTGCCTTGAAGATACTATTCTCTGAAAAAGAAATCCAAAAGCTTCCAGAGAACAGTCCTTCTAAAGGCTTCCAACTCACACGGCAGGAAATAGTGGCCCTTTTAAATGCTTTTGGAAGGTAAGAACCATTTCTGCAGCAAAGAAGTAAAAACTTAATTCCCCTGCAGGTTTCCATAGTGCAGAAATCACCTTCTCTTCTAATGTAGAATTTGCTCTGGTTTGATTTGTTAACAAAATGATACAACTATATTATACCTGTTCTCACTTTGCCTAGAATAGCCTCAAGGCTGACAAGTCAGTTTCTCTATAAGTCATAGGAAAAATTGTTTCAGAATAGTTGCCAGTATTTTCAATCTGTCTGCCTCTGAATTTTTTAAGAAAAATATTCTCCTAATAATTTTCTCTTTCAATAACTCTAACTTGTTCCAGTACAATTATAGGAGTCAAGGAGAGCAAGAGAGGAGATTCAACTCTTGTCTGCTGTTTATTTCTTAAGCCGAAGAGTCTCACATTTCTACCCCATTTTTTGTTTATGGACATAGTTTGTTTGTTTCAACCACAAATGGTTTCAAAAAAAAATAATTTGAATTTGCCTAGAGAGATACATGCAGTGCCAACTGAGGACTACATAGAACACAAGAATAAGAATCATAGAAAATAATGCTATACTGTCTTGGAAAAATAGGGCAAAAAGTCAGGGAAAAGTTTTTTTTTTTAATAAGGGACTAAGTGATACAGAAATTTTTGCTTATGTTTTCTTAGTATGCATATGTTCAAAACACATGCGTATGTTCAAAAGACATAATTTAAAATAGATATTATAATTTCCCATTTTAGCAGAAATCATACCTCTTGCTTCCCTGTATTTAATGATAACCATATAGGTTGAGATTTAAAACACAAGATAGAATGTCCACTGTTAATCTGTATTTTATGAAAAATTCAGTCTACTTCTGAGGACGATAGGAAGTTAACATAGGAGAAATGATGAAATTTATTTAAAGTGAAATAGAAATGAAGCCAGGCATGGTGGTTCATGCCTATAATCCCAGCATTTAGGAGATTGAGATGGATTACCAGAAAGTTCAAGGTCAATCCACCTATACAGTGATTTAAAGGCCAGCCTGAACTACATAGTGAGACCCTGCCTTAGGGGGAAAAAAAAAAAAATCATCAGGCGTAGTGGCGCACACCTGTAATCCCAGCACTCAGGAGGCTGAGGCAGGAGAATCATTGCGAGTTTGAGACCAGCCCATGCTACAAAGTGAGCTCAAGGCCATCCTGAACTGCATAGCAAGACCCTGTCTCAAAAAGATAAATAAAAATAAAAATAAGAAAACAAAAAAAAAATAAAACTGAAATGAAAAGGACTTTAAATAATTGAAATGCTTCAGTCCAAGTAAAATTTAAAAAAAATTAATGTAAATTTCGCTGGGTCTCATAAATGCACCCATGTAGTTTTAGTTCTGTATCTAGAATCCATTACCTTTATGGTTCTTTAAGAGTTTGAGAATCCTGGCCTGTTATGTACTAGCAGTGTGGGCTCCACCAAATCCCTGCTGTTCTGGCCTGCTTCCTTTTTAGGTAAAATAAAGAAGATAAAACCTTCTTAGTGTTAGAATACACCTACTAGCTGGGTGAGCCTGGGGAACTACTTCATCAGTTTGAGCCTTGGTTTTCCTGAAATGTAAAACCAGGGTTAATTTTACGTACTTTGCTGCTTTTCAGTGTTTTATGAGGTCATATACACAATAGGCTAGAAAGTTGCATGGCACATCCTAAGCTCTCAATAAATGGTAACATTTCAAGTGTTGATAAAAGAAGCTTAACACTGCATACTACACCTCTTAAATTGTAGGAAAGAGAAATGTTGTATTTTTATTGTGTCAACCCTCAATTGTACATAAGGAAAATCAAGCCTGTAGATTTTTTTTTGGAGAGTGTGCTAAATGAATATATAAGGTCCAATATAGCTGATTTGAGATTATTTACTATGAATTATTCCTATCTTGGTTTCCAACTTAATCTACTTTCTATTGACAAGAAGTACTGAGTAGCTTCTCTGCCTCTTGTTAACCAAGACCAAATAACCATACCTCCATGTTTTGTCAATGTTCAATAAAAACAATTAAAGCATATGCGTTTAAAAATGGAATCTTCAGCTGGACCTGGTGGTGCATGCCTGTAATCCCAGCACTCAGGAGGCTGAGACAGGAGGATCATTGTGAGTTCAAGATCAGCCTGGGCTACAAAGTGAGCTCAAGGCCAGCCTGATCCGCATAGTAAGACCCTGTCTCAAAAAGACAAGGGCCAGGGATTTAGCTCAGCGGCCTAGGCATCAGCCTGGCAAGTGTGAGCTCATGAGTTCAATCCCTTGTGCTGCAAAAAAAAAAAAAAAAAAAAACTTCAATGTTTAGTGTTGCTTATATATTTTAGATTTCACTTTTAAATTGTAGCCCATATAACAGTATCAATAATTTGAAATATGTGCACATCGTATTAGCTGTATGTACTAACATTGCTTTTTTTCCCCTTTTATAGGCTTTCTACAAGTATAAGAGAGTTACAGAATTTTAAAGTCTTATTACAACACAATAGGTAATGAAGGCTTTTAAATGCCTAATTAGAGACATAAAGGGACTATGTGAAGCCTTTTTAGTCTTGGACATTCAACAAAAAGACTAATCTTCTAAGACTTCAAGAATTCTGAACTCTTAAAAGAGAAAATTCAAATGCTCACTTGAATATTTATGATCCATAGTAGATTACTAGAGCTATTTATAAGTATGTACTTTTAAAACATGAAAGTTATACTAATTCTGTTTGTGTTTCTATCTATTGAATATTCTATTTGTTTCAAATTGATTTTGTTGTTATTCTGTTCTTTTATTTCTGCTTGTTGAACTTTAAATGACTGTCTGTTCTAATAACACCATTACCATCTATCGTGGAAAAGAACTAGGGAACCATTGTTGCTCAGGGCTGCTATCAGTGGTGAAATTTATTAATGATTTAAGGTGTTCTTGTCCAGCACTACAGCTGTCATCTACAATATGGAGCTGTCAGTGCAGTGAACCGCCCTTTTGGTGGGTGGTTTCAGAGGTTCCTTAAGATTCCCCAGGATTTCAACTTCAATTTACTGGTTTTATTTGAGGTGTTTAGTTGTGGTTGCTGCTTTGTTTTGGGTCTGAAGGCCCGCGGTGGTGAAGGTGGCTAGATGAGTGCTCTTCCCATGCTCGGCCAGGCGGATGTGCTGTGTGCTACTGGGCTGTGCAAGAGCGTTCGTTACTCAGAACCTGCAGATCACCTTCTTCCAACTCTGCCTCTCCTTGTCTCCTAATTTTAGACGTGTTACTTTAAGAAGAAAAACCCTGCACATTCATATAATTACTTCTTGATAAAATGAGTAGAATTCTATGAATTTATAATGCCAATTAAAACTAAATACATAAAATTTGCTATTTTAAAGTAAGCATTTTTAAAGGAGTTTTGAATACAGCCTATGCAATCCTCTAGCTCCCCATCTAATTTTCTCTAGCGAGATATTCAGCAGGGAGATCAGGTAGCCATCTTCTAAACTTCCTGCCCTCTCCCTCCTCATTCTATCTTTAGTTCATTTTGTATTGATGGTACTTTGTGTGACCTGGACCAAGGGACAACTCACAGGTCCTAGACTATCACTATGTAAACCTAGGACTTAAAGTGTTCAAACATTATTTAAAATCTCGAATCTTTTAAAGGTGTCAGTAGATATAATAGGACTGATTTGAAAGGTTGCATCTGTTAGTCTGTTTTTTCCTTAGACTCTATCTTTTCTGAAATAAGTGCTCTTAAACCCACATCTTATTCTGCCAAAGTCTGAAATGTGTTGACAGTTTTGACATATTTTAAATTGTTAGTTTACCCCTTTTAAAAATATTTATCTGTCCTGTGAAGGATATGGTTGAGGGAGTAAGATCTCACTATTTTCTCACCTAACTATTACTAACTTACAAACTTGGGATTTGGTTGTGGCAGTGGTGTTTGTGGATTGAACAGTAAAGGCCAGCTTGATTAGAACTTTCTCAACTTTTTCTTTGTTTTTTTAAGGTTGCAAGCATTATATGGTGAGGGAAAGTCGAGACCTTAAGGCAAACAGCCTTAAAAGCAATTATCTACTAATTTTGATAGTACATGAATTATTTTAATGTTCATTTGGAGTTAAAATGTGAAAAATTTTGTATTTTGTGTGTTTTTATTGTAAATTTAAAACCTTCCTGGTAGTGTTACTTCACCATTCCTGTAATTAAAGGATATTATTTAAACTCTATTACTAAAGAAAATCCTTAGTCATTTCCATTTATTGCATTTTTATTGTAATTTGCCTCAAGCTTAGGAAAAATAGTGTATTACAGTGTGTTCTAGGAAATTAGATGATCTAGTTAAAGAAGTTTTCTTCACAGTTTTAATGAATTTTTTCACTAAGAAACATATGAAGTATTCTTAAGCTGAAATTTATCTAATTAACTCTACTGTAAATCAGATTGGGGAGGGGCTGCCTATGTTTTGTTTGTTTGTGTATGTATGTATTTCTAACGTCGTGTAAACTGTAGGAGCGTGTGTTCTGTGAGCCTGGTGATGTTTTAGGCCCTTGCACCGTGGACTGTCTTCCAGTTTACGTGCCCCTTGCTGCGAGGTGATAGTGGAGCAGTTTGCATTGTGAACATGCCAGCTAGTGAGCACCTCTTGGCATTTTGTTTGTATGTAATTCACCTACTTTAAAATCCAGCACTTCACCATATAACTGACAGAAATGATTGTAACAGCTGAAGAAATAATGAACATGAAGAAAAGAAAATATTCTTTCAATGGCATGCAATTTTTTTGCAAGTGGAATCTGTAAATTAGACAAACTGTATATTGGTAAATTTTCATTGTTCCTCTTGTTTTGATTCTTGGGTTATGAGGAAAATCAGAATAGTAATAGATTTTACTTAAAAATTTATCAAGTGTTTTGACATCGAGCATTCGAATTAGTCAATTTTGTAGTTTCATGTGTATGAAACACTGCCACTTTTCAACTTTGCCTAGGTGTCATTGTATGTAAGAAAGGACAGCTGTTTTGGTCTTCATCAGCATTGCGTTCAGCTGGAAACTTGAGCACAGTTCACAGTACCCCTCCCAGCAGTTTGGAAACTGAAGTACCTGAGGAAACCATAGCTGTTCACCAAAAGACAGGTTAGGCATCGAAGCCCAACACATAAGTCCATACTCTATTTTCAGTAACATCTGTGGGTGCAGCTTTGATTTTTGTGAACAGAATTCCAAGTAATTTGCTGCTGTACCATCACTCTAGAAAATGTGAATTAAAGTACATCTTTCTGCAATCTTTGTCTTGTGTTTCCCATTTTAAGTTTATTCTTCTATGAGATGAAGATCTGTTTATAATATGCAGAATAGGGGAAAGTATTTTTCCAGGTAACCTGAAGTGGTGGCTCTTCTAATCACAAAGGCAAGGTTTGGCAAGCCCCGAATTAAGGGCTTTACACGCATATTTCATCTTCACCAAAGCAGTAGTAGGTAAGTAAAATTCTGCTTTAGATTTAAGAAAACTGATAGTCACAAATGCTGTCATGATAGCCAGAATTTGAAACCAGAATATCTTAACTCCACAGCTTCTACTCATAAACATAGTCTATGTCATTTCATAAACTGGTCTATTACCTACCATTCAACTGAAAGTAAAACTTTCAGCATCTTTTGATTTGTAGCCATTTAAAATATGCTTATTTTGTTTGATTTTTTAAATATATAGTACATTCACAAGGGTTTAGAAAACCAAAAGTTAATACAGTAAATGTCTCCATGGCCTAACTTCCTGCACCGCAAACACCCTCACTGTACACAACCTCTGTTTCCATCTGTATCAGTTTTCTGAGCTCATGTTTGAGGACAACGAAAGATGAAGTAGACACAGAACTGGGGGACACGTGAAGAGTAGCTCATTAAGGAGACACTCCCATTAGCCAAGATGGGCTCCAAGGGAGGATGCCCAGGTGGGGCCCAATTTATGGGGTTTTTATATTTTGTTGGTCTATTTTGGTGGGTGTGAGAAAATGAAAGCAACTGGCATTTTTTAGCTAGGCCTCTGATTTCAAGACAGTCTTCCCCTATCCTCTAGCTGTCCAGGGGACACTTCAGTGAGCCTCTTCCCCTTGTGTTCCAGTTTTTGCCAGGGCTTAGCTCATTTGACTTGTGTCTGTCCTGTCTGCCCATTGTTTCTCTATCTCCTGTTCTCACATCAATACTCTTTAAGGCATGTACAAATGTCTTTTTTTCTTTTTCTCCAAAGTGACATCACATACATACTATTTTTGCTTTTTCCACACATCACTAGGTCACTTTCTCAGGGACTACCTGGTGTTATATGGATGTGTCATCATTTAACTGGTCCCGTTAATGGGCATTTGTGTTGTTTCCAGTTCATGTAGACGTCATTTTCTATGTGCATATGTCCCTGCAAAAGAAATACCCACAAAGGGAATTCTGAGGTCAAAGACCCTGTCCCTGTGTAACTTTGAAGGACACTAACTGGTACACTGTCCTGTTTAGGGGAACAGTACCAATTTACATGCCATCTAAAATTTATGGCTATACTTGCTTACCCACAACCTCATAGTCAGAGATGTTATTGATAGGTCCCCCTGCCTGAGACTTGCCCAGCCATCACGGTGACAGACCAAATGTTGAACCATAATGGTGTTTAGCTCCTTCCTCCCAGAATCCCCTGCAGTTTCTTCTTCCCAGCTGCCTTTGCCAAACCCCCTGCATGCCACAAATGCTCCTCTTTCAGCCACATCTTGCTGAACAGCCCACATCAGCAGCCCTGTGCCCTCCCCCATCAGAGTACATTTAAGCTCGCACCTTGCCTTTGTCTTCAGAGAATCAGCGCACCAATGCAGTGCTTTGGTTCTCTCCATGCCCCATAAATAAACTTTTCTCTCTTTCCTTCCTTTTCTCTGTGCCACTCATATCTTTTTCTAGCCGCCTCAGATTGAGTTAAAAAAATAGCTCAATCAGTTACAATGTTGGACTTGAGCCATTCTGATAGATGGGAAAAAATGATGTTT